>JAKRRZ010001084.1:0-13618 GCA_022627015.2 Podosphaera aphanis
CCTGAGCACAGACTCGGCATATTGCCTCAGGCATCTCTTGTATATATAATTCTTCTCTTTACATATTCCTCACCTTATGGTACAATAAAAGTTACTTCCCTGATCATATATTCGCCCCGTGACACAGACATTAATTGAAAGCATGCCATCAAGGGTTACAGCTGTAATTAGGGCGAGAGGTGGTCATACCAGGTATTAGAATCACGGAAGCAAATTTTCTACATGATCACCTGATTAAAACACCCCTGTAAGTAGTACATTTCGTTGAGTTATATTGAGATTAGTCCATTGTGGTGCAAACATGTAGGAATTTTGCTCGCTAGTGTATCTTCTCGGACAGGTTTGGCCTGAGCCTGTGCAAGTTGCTTTGGAGGTTGCCGATACTGCTGCTTTTGGGGAGCCGAAGTTGCAGCCGCTGCCTATGTGCGGGGGTTTCTGGAGAGCGCAGCTGCCGGTGTTGTAATGGGATTTTTTTGGTAATCGGGATAGGAGCTGCTTGAGATGCCTTTGCTACTGGTGGCCCGCATAAATGTCGTTTTGCTTGAGGATATGCAAGTTCATATGCAGGTGAAAATTCTTTTCCTTGGTCAAAGCACAGAGAGAGGGGAAGTCCAGTAGGTCTGAAAATTCGCTGAAAGCCATTCCCCCGACTTTAAGATCAGTTCCGCTTCACTTTCATTCATCACCTAACACTATTTAATTTCACTGTTGACGGCGCTACAGACGAAAAAATCTACTTTTGAGTGGAGAATATGAAACTAAGCAGTTTATTATTCACACTTGACAAAGTTCAAGTTACTAAAATCATTATTCGTTAAGTTAAAACGCATTTAGTAGACGTCAGAAATGAATGAAAGTGATATGGAAACTACTCTCAAAGTCGGGGGGAATGGCTCTCAGCGAATTTTCAGACCTTCTCGCCTTCCCCTCTCTCTATGCTTTGACCAAGGAAAAGAATTTTCACCTGCACATGAACTTGCATATCCTCAAGCAAAACGACATTTAAGCGGGCCACCTGTAGTACGATTGACGAGTATGGTGGAGGAGGCCTGGATGTGCTCCTAATGTGACACTCGAAATGTCGGCGCGCCACCAGATTGAGGTCCGCGATAAAGTTACGAAAAGGCTTTAGTAGGTGGTGGGGTAAACTGTTACCACTATTTGCTGTTAAGGGCTGCGCCCTGGATTGTGTAGACTGGTCTAGCGAGCCCAGTTCTGACTAAACAAAGGGATAATTATGCACGTGTACAAGTGTATAGTTATGCAGTGATGAGCTTGACGAAACACAACGCACAGACGACATAGGTATACATATAAGAAAAAGAACTGACACCACTACACCATTGTGTAAGCGCCTTTAGGAAACGATTCTAATGTGATGTTAAATACTCAATCATGTAACTATATATACTAGATTTACGAGATAGTCCGTGTGGAGGGAAGGGGATCCGCTTAGGCCTTCGCTTACTTGTTAGTACAGGCGTAAACGTCCGATAAGTCAAAGGGACCGTGTAAGGGGCAAACGAGTAAAAAAGTTACGTGTAGAGGCGTTATCAAGACCCTAGGAACAGTGGAGGCATAAGAGAGCTGATTCCCTTTTTTTTTATTTCAATCATTCTTGTGTATGCAGCCTTCAGGCTATGACACGAATGACCCTGGTGCGGTACATAGAGCGATGTCTCAACATGACATGAGGGGCACTCACACCTGAACATCATTTGAAGACACAACTCGTAGTCAGGCGCCTTACAGCCCTTTCTACCCTCAACCGTATATATCTGCCGTAGGGACGCATTTCAGCCACCCACGGCTGTCCTATGTGCCTTCAACATCGTCAGATACATGACCAGGCGAGAAATGTGGTGTGGAGGTCTTGCTGGATTCGAACCAGCTTTCTCCTGTCTCAAGTGGGGCATGTGCTTCGGCTACCCAGACTCTACTTGGGAGAATGGCCCGGACGGTGTACCACACCACCATCCGACCCGAGCTGATTCCCCTGCACAGTTGTATCTACATAGATACAATATACACAGCTTGTGGCACTCGCTTGTCGTGCAGTGACCGACGCCAGCCGCCCCTCACATTTGCATCGTCCAAAATGCTTGCGATGTTTTGAAATAGAAGAGTAGTTTCTTCATTCCTGGCGGTGGCAGCGGAGGTGGTTGTGAGTAGTATCTCTGACAACGACTCCTCTCCGCCCATCCGAGCGGAGTAAGATAAGGGGGGGGGGGGTTTGTCATGAATATGGATGGACAGTAGAATGCTGTAGTACGGGAAGCTTTTTGGAAAGGTTGTTGGGTCATGAGGTGGTAAGGCTACGAGCTCCGCTGTGTGTCTACTTGCCGGCAGATCTACTACTGATAACTCACGCTACAACGGTTAATCACGTCGTCGCGAGTCGATTCAGTATATGAGATCTTCTGTATTCCCTAGCTAATTCTACTGCGCGTAATATATATACGTACGCGTCTAGAGTAAACATTACATAAGCCTAGGATCCGCAGCTGGTGCCGATGCCATCACGTGCAATTTTCATCTACATGTAGATATATCAAAAAAGTCATCTAGATTTAGCTGTTCCCTTTGAAAACTTTAAGCCTCAAAGCTAAAAAGATGGATTTGTCGGGCTGGATTGCAGAAAAAATAAAGATGGGCAAAAGTCCCGGACACTTTTCTTCATTGCTGGAGGGAAGATGTTGACAAAACTTTGACCGTTTGTGCGTTGAATGCCTCACTTGTGGCGTAGACAGGCGAGAAGAGCTAACTGCAGCGTCGGGCGCCCAATGGCCCCGGACCCCAGCGACAGCTCACAGTCGTGTGAAGATGATCTGGCGACCAGGACGTAGCCGTCGACAAGACTTTCGCGCCGCGGCATACATGCTTTTTCTGCCCGCCCTTGCAACGTCGGCCGGCAAATCCATCGCTGGCGAGTTGACCAGCGACAGTGTGCACACCCGGCGTGCGGGAGCGGGGCGCCGCGGGGCGCAGACGTTTGTCGTCTTTCACGTGAATGGCGCCCGCAGACCAACGCTCCACGACACAAGAAGGGTATCGGACGTCCGTGGGACCAGGGGAGGAGCATCACTCCCCCCTCCATCATGCAACCCCACATCCACGCTCCCCGCTCCGCCGGCCCCTCTGTCCCGACATCCGGACGCAGAAAAAAAAAGTAACACCACTACACCATCGTACAAGCGTTTTTCGGAATCGAATCTAATGTGGTGGTCTATACTCAATCATGTAACTGACGCCAGACACGACGACACGCGCTACCACCACCGCCCCCCATCGGCCACTCGCCACACCCCTGCATGCTCATCGGAAAACGTCCATCCCGAGCCCGAAATAACGTGCCAAAAGTCCCCCCCCTGACGGAGGCGGGGTACGCCGGAGACAGACAGATGGACCCACGGAGTTCTCGTCTAGGATGCCTAAGTATGCAAATGGAAGGCTCAAACGGATTCCGTCTGACACCGACGAGTTCATTTCGTCACCTTCCGAGGTCGCCCGCCTATCGAATGGAACGGAGAGGCTTCTACGTCTCCTGAAAATCGACTTTGGCACCGTAGTGGAGAGAGCAGTTATTTGCTTGTTGCCGACGTCATTCCGATACTTAGATCAACTGAGGGGACGAATAGAAAATATTCTGTTCATCTCCTCATAACTACATGTACATGTATGTCCGTATACTGCAAGACAACACTGGTGAAACTTGTTAATCATAGCTGATTATTAAAGGATATAATTTCTCCCTCATGCCGCAGTTCCGATTCAGTGGAAACGCTGCTTGCCTCCAAACTCCCGACACCAGAAAATAAATACTAAGGATACATGTTCATGTACAATTTTGGAACAAAATTTCAAAGAAAAAAACAAATAACACCAGTTCCCTGAACCAACTAGTCTATGTTACGTGAATCCCATCATGATAAATTTCCCAAACTGCATAGTAATTGACACTCAAGGTTGCACTGATCACACTTAGGGAGATAATTCACACTTGAACAGGAAGTCTCAGTCTCTCCTTTTTCCCCCTTCCGAACAATGTACCCCCTTTTCGTGATGATGCTTTAGCCTTGGTTGTTCCGGACATAGGTATCGTAGATGCAGCACCCGTGGCTAATCTTTCACGCTCTTCGGCGTAACCACGCCTTCTCTCTGCTCTACCCCGTTCAATATCATCCTGGCTCAATTTAACAAAACCTCCTCTTCGCTTAAAGCATGCTTCCATTAGGCGATTACAATCCATCATGCCTCGAGGTATTCCTTGAACGACTTGGAAAATTTCCATGGGATCATGGACTGCCTTAATCTGTGGTTCACCGAGCTTGAAAATAGTGAGCGCGATGCGGAAGAGGGTCTTGGACCCTTCATAAAAGAATGAATCCCAGACTCTCAATGTAGATTCGATAGGAAGTGTACCGATGAAACAAGACATGAACCAGGCCGTAGTGCAAAGTGTAATTGGTGGAAGGCGCATAGAGTTGTTAGCAGATGGTGCAGCAGGTTGACCATCAAGCTCATTACCAATCTTGGCCCAAACAGATGGCATCATTTCTTGGACTGATGACATGAGAACGCCAAGGTCAACATTGGCTCCTTCGAGCGTTATAGAGTGAGTTCCAGGAAGAAAGATACGAGTTATTATGTTGAGCATCCAAAAAGCGTTCTCTTCAGACATAAATAAGAGCAGAAGACCAGCAAGAAAATTAAGAGATTGGCAGTAACCAATCTTGGGGTGATATATAGAAAAAGCCCGTAAAACACGTCGGAGAGACTGTAAAATAGGAGTCTCAAAAGCCTCTGTATTAGACGAAGACATTGGATCTTCGTCTGGTTTGAATTTAATATTATCAGGAAATGTTCGATTAAGATCACGTTCGATAATTTCGTCGTCTGTTTCAGTCACATCGCCTGCGTTGGCTCGCATTACTAGATCATCGTAAACACCCGGGTTTCGAGCTATCATAGCTGGTCCACCAGCATAATGAAACCAAGCTGCACCACGCCACGAAGGCGGAATACCTTTGCGCACAAATCGTTTGACTCGGTCCGATTTTGGTGGAAAGCGTTGCGGGTTGATAATGGGAAGGTTGTGCTGTTTCATCAGAGTTATCCATTTCTTCTTGCGGCGGGCTAGATAAATCATATATGGTTCATTCCAGGCTTCGTATTCCTCCAAAGTGACGTACTGTGTTTTTTTTCTAAATCCATAACGATCCCGCGTGTTGTCAAATTGAGTGGTAGTTAACCTGGTAATCGGTCGACTCAGGGAGGCTTCCTGCGCCAGAGTGTCTTGGCCCATTACTGATGAAAATTCTTGAATTTCAGCTGATTCAAACTTTTCTCTTTCTGGGGTCTTTATGGGTACGGACAGGAACGGGTCATTTGGCTGCTGCGCTACCCAGAAATTTAATAAAGATTCTGATTCCGATATTTCTTTCTTTTCTGATATTCCGAGATCCGGACGAAAACTTGATTTTGGATCGCTACCTGTATCGGTATTTGTGTCAGGAAAGCCCTGCTCATACATTCCTATCGCATCATCCACGCTCATACCCTCGTCCCGTACAAAAATTGAGGTTCTTGAGCTGCGCTTGGTTAAGAGACTGCTGCGTTCGGTACCAATCGTTTCAAGATAGCTAGAGTTTGTAGTTACCGCTGAACGGAAGGAAGACCGGGCTTCTTCACCTTCATCATCACATCGAGGGGGAATCGGATCACGTCTAGCTGAATTTTTACTTTCAATCACTTGATTATAATCTGATTTGCTTAGTTCTTTATCAAGTTGACGATATGAGTCATTCAAGATTCGCGGCCTTGTTTGCCTCGCCTCTGGCACCTGATAACCGAGCGTAGAAGAGTTATTTCTTAAGCTAGCTGATGGAATCTGCGTGGCGGAGTGCGAAGAGCTCCCAGAAAAGCCCCTGTTCCGAGATTTGGGCAAGCTATACTGAGGATTTTCCACGCTTCGAGCCTGGGGAGGTGGAAGGGCCTTGTTGATGTCTAATTCTTTCCGTAATCCTTTACTGCTGTAGTACATTGATCTCGAGGAAAATTCCTTGCCAGTTCCGTAATTTTCGGGTGCATACCGAGTATCTGAGGCAGAACGCTGATATTCTTGGTTTAGAGCTCGTAGTTGGGAGGCCTCTGATGACTTTTTTGATGAATTTGGGAATTGAACTATATTTGGAAAAGATCGGTTCGTAGTACTATAGAGAGGACTTATTGGATGATCTCTTGAAGTCGAGGGGAGAGGCGGCAGTTGTGCTGTAGGAGGTGGGAATGCAGGCGACACTGGGAACGTGAGAGGTGGGCGTGTTTGTGTCTCTGGTCGAGACGAAAGCTGATAGCCAGGAGGTATCTTGCGCTGCGACTTAGCTTGGGACCTCGATATTACATGTATATCGGTACGGGCACTTTTGACATTATTTGCCATATTTCTGTTGAGACGTTACCGCTGTTGTCAGAGGTCGGCCACTTCCACTTGCCAGCTTTGCTATTTCTACAGTGCAGGTCCAGCCTAGAGGTGTAAGGGTCGAATGCTCGAAAGAACGCTCGCTCCAGCTTCTTCTTCACGAATGAGAAAAATTATTCGAACAGATATTCAGGTCCTCTTTCGAGTGAAGAGTTGGGATGTCGCGAACGGGCTCTTAGCTGAAGGCAGCTTAAGTGTCGTGTTGGTGGTTGTTATCATAAGATCCATGAGGTTGTAGACGACAATTCGCCTATGATTGTTTCGAGATTACTCTACAGGGTCAAAGCAAATAAAAATGTGTAACACAAACATTCTCTATCGGTTCAGTTTGTGAAACAAGATCAATTTAAAATCAACTTCAAATGTGACTGTTACGTGTCTGAAAATCTCATGAATCAGATCGATTATTTACATCTATTACTCATTTGTCCGTCATTGCATACCGTCCCTCATTTGATTGATCCATCATGTATAGATATCAGTAAATTATCACTATGAGGAAACACTTGATGCTTATGGAGATCAATAATTCGAATCGATGTGCTATAAGAATTCGTCAATCATCAACAAACCGGTTGATTCTACGGCTTGATATCTTTCCTGTTGGCTCATTTTCTGGGCGATCTTTAAAACAGTTAATTATTTCATAGCGTACTTTTTGGTAGCTTTGATAGCCTCTTCAGTAAAAAGTTTCCGATTAGTCTTGTACAACTCTGCTACTGTTGTCTCGACGGCATCATCAGGTACTGGTTCCAGCAATAGCTGTTGTGCTGCTACCAAGACGCATGGAATCTTTAATGATGGTTTCCAGGAATCGGATTTGAGTACTCCGATACACATACTGCCGTTATCATCAAATGTCACATTTGGGTGATAGATACGAGTCTTGAAAGAGAGTTTTGGTGGTTTGAAAGGGTATTCTCTTGGAAGACTGAGGAGCAAGGTAAATTTGCCACCCTGTAGATGAATCAGATCAGTAGATTGTACACAACAAACATACTGTGACCGGTGAGTGAACGTACGGCATAAGGTGATTCTTGCGGTCCAGTCATGACGATATTCCAGTTGTGAAGATCTGACTCGTTCACGAGGCTGACCTGCAAGCCCGGGGGTGGGTTTTGGGAAACCTCTGCAAATTCCTGACATGCTGATTAGAAATTCGCAAGGTGGGAATAAAGTGGCTCACTTTAGAAATCCGCTTCTGATTATTTCCCGCCATGATGAAACTAATTGTCTTGGATTTTTTTTCGTAGGGAAAGAAGTATACTAAGGAGTTGGTGTCTCATTTAGAGCACCATGTAATTCTTCAGATGTCCAAGTTTGGCATGGGCCCGGTAAATCGGATCAAGCCAAGACGATGCTTATATAACCCAGAACGAAGCAGATGATTACGTGCATGTATATGGAGGGGACAAATTATCGCTACGAAGAATTGATTTCATTTTTGGGCCTTTACAGATGAAGAAGAAGAAGAAGAAGAAAAAGAGTAACGAATGAAATTTCCAGACAGCTCGAAACCTACTGCTCTAATTAAGATAAACTTGAGCCAAAGTATAGTGCTGAGTTGACACTCGACTCAGCTTTATCTATCTCCTCGGAATCTTTGATTGGATTTTAAAATTTCACATATTTCGATTTTTTATTCCCTTTGTAACACTATCACTAAGCCCATTAAACCAAGCATCGCCGTCTTTAACCATGGATGTTCACTGAGAATGATAGTCACATAACCAACGAAGGGGATGTACCCAATCACACTTCCCATGATATCATTTCGTTCAATATAGTCCTGGCCAGGGGCATAAAGTTCCGTATCGTCGGCAGCATTATTATCACCTTTGGTTAACAGCTTTGCATCGGGACTACCACCAACGTCAGCTTGCACACCAGAATATTCGGATGCCTTCGTTTTGGTAGCAGAATGTTAAAAAAACAGTGCTCACCCAGCTCCAAACTTCCTGACTACACGATGGACGATAGGAATTTCTTTCCCTTTCACACTGTATACCACAATTTCGCCAACTTTAGTTTCCTCCATCAAATTTCGGTTCCACAGGAACAACAGATCTCCTCGCTGAAATGCAGGCTCCATGGAGCCAGATAGGACGACGACAATAGGCGAAGGAGAGTCGGTTATAATAGACAGTCCTTTCCACAGCATAAACGCAGTCGAAAGGATCAGCCCAAAGTTCATAAATTGAGCTGCGGCCTGCCGCGGGTTTTGCAGAGCAGCAAGCATTGTCAATGCCTGAAGGAGAGAATAAGGTATCTAGAGGCTCGGCGACCAATTTCTTGTCGGTAGTTGGAGATGGTTGTGTTCGATAATGGGTCGTTCGTTCGGCGACGTATTCTCATATCAATTGTGATCCTTACGCGACAAAGCGACATAGTTAGATATCACGTGTGACATATTTCCCCACATACATGTAGCTTTATGTGTCGCTATTTCAAGTCCAAAAAATATGGACATTCAACGCCTATTCGTGCCGCATCTTAGTAATTCTGGATCTAAAGTATGCGCCGCAAGACCCTTTCAGAATCTCAATGATTATTCTACATGTACCAGCCAATTAATCTTTACGGTCTTATAGCTTGACTAGTAACGTTATTACAAAAACATGACTCGTACAGAAGCGAAACCAGGTTTCACTAGAATACACATCCTGCTAGTCACAGCAATGCTCGATCGATGCCCGACTATTCCCCATATCTACAGGTCCGCTTGAGCCAGCGAGTGACATCGGATCAGAGGGGGAAGCTCTACACCGTAATCCCAAGGCCGCGGGCCGGGGGAAACCCCTTTTCGGAAAAACCTCTCGACGAGCAGTCGGGGTCATGTCAAAATTGAATCATGTAGAAGTTTAACCGACCACCTTTGGAAGGCCCACATAGCCCATGAATTCTCGTGCTAAGGGCTCATGATAAGTGGTGTTGCCACCACATGGATGATTTGATCAGCTAAGCCTTTGGCCCCCTCCAGGATAGTCGTGCTAGGTCCCCGGGGAAAGTGATGAAAAGACGAGATCAATCGACCGAGAGCCGCGGAGAAGCTTGCAGATCTTGAGTGCGACTCTCATTGGCTAATCCAGAATTGCTGCGGACAGATGGGCCGCGAATTATCAGCGCCGCGAGAATATGAGGAGGTTGACTTGGCCAGCTCACCGTCGTGGTGCCAGATTGCGGCTACTAGCTGAAGTGCATCAAGGGTTCATTGGAAATGACTTTTTTTCTCTAACCCGCGTGGCATCTCCATGCAAAAATTAATATGCACACGGAAATTGGGGAATGTTAGAGGAACACCACGTTAGCTTCGTACCATCCAACGTCGTAAGCTAGAGCAAGCATGATTTGACCCGTTCAAAGCTTTGAAGTTGGAGGCGAAGCTAGGTCCCTGGGTATATCCTTTGGCAGGACAGTGAGAGCGCTTTCTATTTAGTTACACCGCCGTCTCCAAGAAGCTTCTTTATGAAAGTTCAATTTCATTACATTATCTGCTTCGACTCTTTCATAGCATACCGTAATTTCTGACCTGGATTGTGTTTGTGTTGTGCGAGACTACATCTCTACTACTGCTGCCTCTTCCTATCGAAGCACTTCTGCGCTTGACATTGCCTCGTGCCAAGTCTTAAAATGATTGGATATGAGGGCTCATTTGCCGTGGTGTACAGGATGGTAGTCCACGCGTTTTACCTCGCGATCACGCTTTAGTCGAATTTCCCCCCCTCTGGTGAATAGGCTTGTTGTGATTTTCAAACATGCATTTCAAGAGGAAGAATTGTTGCAATGCACCGGTGTCATAAACCGTAGAGATTTTATTCCGACTGCTGGAGCCTGTGACGGCTGCTTTGGCAGAGTCTTTTCTATGTCCCAATTGTTTGTCAAACAGTGAGACTACGTGACGTGTATGGCCTGAAGCTTTCTTTACCCTCGTCAAATCCCCCCTGACAAAGTCCGCTGCTTTCCCTTGTGACGGCTTGCTAGCCGATTACTTCCTGTAGCCTGCGCTGACTAAGCGTAGGCTATGATTACAACCGTGATCTGGGACTTGAGCATAGAGAGAACCTTCCAGAAGGTACCGCTTGTCGACCCTTGAGCACAGACTGTCGATCGACATGGGGCAAGAGCCCGGTAGAACATTCTACACGGTTCAGCTGTTGAAGACAGTATTGGAAGTATAAGGAACCTTCTAGAGTTGGGTGGATAAGAATCTTATTCCTGATGGATAAGGCATTACTTGGGTGGGAAGTTTATATAAATATTAGTCTAGCCTACGTGTATGTTACTTCTCCATAATCGAGTTATAGAATACCATCATCTACTTAAAAGCCCATTGCTTTATTACTTGATCTGTGACATCCCTTTTTCTTTCGTATCTATCTGGGATTTGCTGTATCGTCATGTGTCGTCATACCGCTCATTCACCAACTCCGAATTTTGTTAGTAGTATTGCCTGTTTGTGTATTTGTGTTGAAATTTCCAGTACATAGCACTGAGGTGGACTTATCGAGAGGACGCTGCATGCCCCGAGGCGGTGTTCACTCATACGTTGTGGCATTGGCGTAACGCTTCGAGATGGAGAGCGGGGTGGTCGTGCCTGCACATGGCACCTGGTCTATAGTGCGCTATCTAATAGCCCAACCTAATAACTTGGCCACATTTTCGTTCCAGATGATGTCGCACTGCGAGCCTCGATCTTGTTTTTCAGCGAGGGAACCCACTTAGATGCCGTTTACTAATAGTCTCCCATTAGACCGCGGTTGTTTCAGGTCCTCGGCTTTGGGGATTTGGTCGACATCCGCGTTCTCATGAACGACGTGCCTTTTTTTTTTTTTTTTTTTTTTTAAATCATTCTTGTGTATTCGGCCTTAAGGCTATGACACGAATGACCCTGGTGCGGTACATGGAGCGATGTTTCAACATGACATAGGGGGCACTCACACCGAACATCATTTGAAGACATAACTCGAAGTCAGGCGCCTTACAGCCCTTTCTACCCTCAACCGTATATGTCTGCCGTAGGAACGCATTTCAGCCACCCACGGCTGTCCTGTGTGCCTTCAACATCGTCACACACATGACCAGGCGAGCAATGTGGTGTGGGGGTCTTGCTGGATTCGAACCAGCTTTCTCCTGTCCCAAGTGGGGCATGTGCCTTGGCTACCCAGACTCTACTTGGAAGAATGGCCCGGACGGTGTACCACACCACCATCCGACCCAACGACGTGCCTTATGTGGTATTGTTTTGCCATACGCATGCAGAGCACTCCATCTCATCAGCTAAATGAGCCGGCTCATGCATAATGAGTGATTTAGATATACGTCTATCGTTGGTAAGAGTATTTCCCATATGTGTTCCAAAGAGAAGATAATCCTTTTATGTGTCTGCGTTCGTATTTTGCCTCGGAGCATGTGTGTTGTTTGCACGACGCCAGACAGGTGGCTTGCTGACGCGATGGTCTAGCATCGATCTTCTCTGTCGTGTCGTCACCGGCGATCGACGTATGCTACCTTCTGTGGGATGGACATGACATAAAGTAGAGACTTCTGTGCCTATCGTCCGAGAGTCTGGCTACCCATCTGAAGAAATAGCAGCCCTGAAACTCTCAAACTGCTTGAGCATTCCGCCCGGGGGCGGTTCCGAACAAAATTTGCCAATTCTCGAACGATAAAAAAATTCACGAGCAGGGCTGGCCAGCAATTTGTCTCAGTATCGGGCAAATGTAGACAATAATCGCCAATTTAGTGGTTGGTACTGATCATCTTTTGAATTGGACTCGACTGACTTGGCTATCCGAGACTTGAGAGGATACGGGAAAAACTATCATCAGCACCGTACGAAGGGGCATTATAAGAAGACCGAAATACCTTAGGAGAAAAGAAATCGCTGCAAATGGCACAATACCATGCCCAGTAGTCAACGTAGCGCTCCAAAAACCCGACGCATGTTGCGTCGCGCCTGACGAGCAAGTGGACAAATGAAAGCGATGTCATTGCTCTCACCCTCGTCAGATAAGATATTGCGCCTGTCACAAGATCCAAAGGAAGGGGCGACGAATCGAGGGGAAGATGCCCTCGACTAAAACAACGGCACAAGACCTGCTGCCGACAGACGTACATGAGGCACGTCTTCGTAGTTGAATCCAGTAACAAAAACTGGTGGAGAGACTTCGCAGGGTAACAGCTGCGGAGACAGATCTTGTTAGACTCTGAGGGTCTTAGAAAAATAAACGTAAAATCAGGGTATATTCAGAACTATCCTATTCTTCGAAGAAAGTAACTTGTACATATAAAAATCTCCTCCAGCCAGTATCCAGATGACACCATGATCAAACCCATGTAAATCGTTCCGTGCTGCTCCCTATACAAAACTTTCTTGCAAACATGTGTTTTAATCCAAAACGTATAATCAAACATTTCACCGCGAACCAAACACTCCTTGTAAGCGACCACATCTCATCAAACGATATTAGCTCGACTACAGCTGAAATATCCAAACAATACAGAGTTTGACAGATCTTTGTCGGTGCGAGCTCTATAAAAGTTTAAGGGTGACCCAATCGTACTAGGCACGGCACCATGTCCCTCGCATGAACGATACGAATGAGTGAGCCACCTTCTCTCAAATGACTCCATTTCTCGGCAGCACACGTTACGAGGAGAGAAGTTCGTGACAATTTGTACTAGTTTATACACACCGATAGCCTGCGCGTCGACAGGGATCCGAACGAAGTTGTGAGGAAGTGGGCGAGAAGATACGATACATGATATGTCCATGTATTTCTCGCGTGAAAAGGAGTTCATAGACGTCTCTTGACCAAAACAATCTGAACTCGCACTAATTCACATGCCAGGAAAATCGGCGCGCAAGATCAGTCCGACACGGAATCAGTCAGTGACCTTCCCGAGGGATTTCACGCGGATACTTTATCGTTACCAAGAACTCAAAGTCACATGTTGATTTCTCGAAAAAGAACTGGGTTTGGAATTTCATCCTTGAGTTCATGCTCCGCGCACCCTGGCCATGCCGGTATCATTGGTAACGACCAGGCAGACAGAGCCGCCAAAGCTGCAATGCACATGGACCCACCCCCCATTCAACCACTCTCCATAGCCTCCGCAAAGAGCTGGGCTAAAGCAGTT
>JAKRRZ010001085.1:0-13616 GCA_022627015.2 Podosphaera aphanis
TGTGGTGTGAGGGTCTTGCTGGATTCGAACCAGCTTTCTCCTGTCTCAAGTGGGGCATGTGCCTTGGCTACCCAGACTCTACTTGGGAAAATGGCCCGGACGGTGTACCACACCACCATCCGACCCGTATCAGAATCTCGTGGCGCCGTTTTCAAGAGGATCTGAGGCCCTGTTGAGGGCGAAATGTCGAAATATTAGATTCTAAAACAGCCCGCTGCAAAAGAGTAAATAGCTCCAAACTCTGTACACGTGACAGTCAGATATTAAATTTTAGATAAATACATTTTGAGTCAGTCCTATGTGTTGTTCGGCCGCGATAGGTTTGCAAGTTAATTTGTGCTGAAATCGTGGACACATATGATGGATACATGTCGTGTATCCTGACGCGTAAATGCGTAAACGCGTCATTGTTTAGTTGCTTAGGTAGCCACATAAACTCAATTAGTATCACGGGCAGTTAGGCAGTAACTTAGTCTTCAGGGTAATATATTTATAGTTGCATAAGGGAGAAACTAGGCGGTCTACGGAATCTAGGTGTACGCGTGCTCGCCTAATCGCCACGCTAGTGATATCACCATGCCAACGCTAGTGCCCGTAACAATTAGACAGCCGAACTGTAACAGCGCCAGGACAAGACAACTTCTCACAAATCTGATTACGTCATAATATAAATTATCGCTGAAGGACAAGGTCTGATGCTCAACAGGATGTCTGTAGATATAAAACAAGTGCAAATGTCCAGTCAATCCAAATCAGCGACTAATTCATTAACACTGTCATGCTCATCTGTAACGTAGTTTCCCTGTAAATTATGATTGCACAGCAAATCTGAATAGAAAGCAAGCTGTCGCTCTGCAATGTACTACAAGATTGTAACTACTTTGCCGCTTTTTTTTCGTCTATATCCCCGCGTACTTTTTCAGAGATCTCCAATTTCCTCGTAGATTCAGTAACATCACTAGTCAAATTCCCAGCATCATTCTTTTGTCTCGTATCCGAATCTTCTGATTTCTTTAGCTTACCACCAAAGCGATCTTTTACGTCTTTTTCATCGTCGCTATCACCCAGACTAAAAGGGTCATGTTCAGTCTCGCCTATAGAGCTTGGTTCGATTGTTGACAAAGGTTGCCATTTACTCTGTTTGGGGGGCTTTTTTGAATCTGCTCTGGGAGAAGCATGGTAGATATCGTTTTCTTCCGTAAAAGTAGCTTTAGGAGATGCACTGATACTTTCAGATGCTTTTTTCTCTGATACCAGTGGCTTCGACTGATTTTGCCTTACCGGTTGGCGTACCGAGTTTCGAAGGGGAACTGTTCACCGCTTTAGCTAGCTTCTACCAATATCCACATACAATAGCCTACTCCCATCTGGATTCAATTGAATTCCCCCGAGGTCATCGCCGAGAACTTGTGGATCGGCATCGTAGCGATTATAATCGCTCGTTCTGCCGTCTTCATAACTTCTTCGCGGTCGAGAAGTTGATCCGTACCCATAAGGCATGTTGTCATTTTCATCGTCGCCATCAATTTTCTTCTTTAACGTCGTGATCCAACCAGCAACCTTGTTCTGTGTCTCAAGCAGTCCCTTTTTCAAATTATCTTTTATGATGGGAAGCTCGTCATCTATGAAGTTTCGCTCGGGTACATTTGATGGTCTGTCAGATCGGTGTGGTGCTCCCTGCACTTGACCACTCCGATTTTTGGGATTCATCGATGCTTTCCATCCTGCCCTACTGTCACCCGCATCCTGCTGAGCTAATTGGCGTGCGTATTGCTCGTCGGCCAAGAGCTGTGAAAGCGGCGTTGAGCCGCTTTCGGGTGCCGTCGGACGAACAGGTGGCGGCGGGGGGCTACGATCTCTAGCTGGATCTGAAATGACTTTCTTATGATAAGTTCCCTGTGCTCAAGAAATGAAGTTAATGACCTACACAGCAACGCATGGAAAGCACGCTCGACATCTCCACTGCTGGCTATTAAAATCGCTTTAATCACGCCCAGCTCAATGCCTGGAAATGCTTCAGTCAAGGTATTTTCTGCTTGTTGCTGCGGATCGAGCGGCCGTGGCGGCTTTGGTGGGGGGTCAACTTCGCCGGCGCCTTTCTTCGGTGGTTGAGGCGCATCAACTCTGGCAGATGTCGGTTCGGGTTCTGTCGAGCCGATCTCCAAGATGTCGTCATCGTCCATTTCCAGAGGTCTGACGGTTGTGGGCGACTCTGCTCTCAATGGGCTTTTCATCTATCAGGACTTGGGATCAATCACCACACCGAATACTCTTCAACATGCATGACTCACGGGGCTGTACAGCTTTTCCGAAGTTTTGATGGGAGGGAGAGACATAATGATGAATGTGATGATCGTCCCTAGAATCTTTGTAACACAGTATCCGTCGGCCGTCGCCTGCTTTGTCAAATGAAACAGATGGTTGGGGAGGGGGAGCTTGTTATCACACGTGATGCAGCTATCGAGCGTGCTGAGCTAGAAGGGACCCTAATAATAGGGCTTAGGCACATCAGATTAACCGTGCGTTCACACATCTGTCGCTAGTGGCTAAGGGATTGCGGAAGCAAAATGCACAGGAAGATTCATTCCAATATTCACGTTTTATACAATAACAAACCGTCTACAATTTCTATCAACTTTGTTTCTCGTAATAAGTGTTTTTAAACCTTCCTACAACAATGCATCCAATTAAAAAGAAGCAATTTTCTATCACTTCGGACGAGAATTCACGTCTAGAAATGGCGATTAGCTGGATCCTAGATCCGTATGAAATCAATCCTCACACTGGAAAAGCTCCCACAGCTACAGAAGCCTGCCGCATTTATCATTTAGATGAAGCTAGATTTTGTAATTTGACTCATAGGAGGGCTCATAGGCAACGGAATCGGAACATGACTGAGTGTGGGACGTCATGCACGAAGGGGGGAAGTAATAGAATCCTTAGCCTTGTTCAAGAGAAGGTGATTTAAGAATATATCATTAGGCTATCAGACAAGGGTGGGCCAGGGGCCGCTAAAGATCTTGTTTATAATGCTAAATGCTCTCTACTAGCTAAGGAATCGCCGCCTAGGGAACCTCCTTCGAGTTCTTGGCTCTTGAAATGCTGGAATTCACGTAAACATATATTCAGTTTCCACAAGATTAAAACTAAACCTATAGCTCAAGCACGACTGGAGTCTTATCCCCCTTCTGCTATTAAGTAGTGGTTTGTTGACTACCGCCAATGGTATAAGATTCGGAAAATCAGGAAGGCAATTAGAGTCTGGAATATGGACGAAACTGGGGCCTGGATCGGATGCCCTTCAGGTGAAATAGTACTATGGTTATGAGATTATTGAGGGCATAGCTTCTACCTTCGAATTACTGAGAGGTTCAGATATGAGTGTAATGGGAACTTCTATTGTGTATGTGTATGTAAATATGCGTATGCTTGTCCCTCTTACTACAAGACAGCACCTCTCTATATATTTACAACTCCTCTGCTATTGTTTTAGAGGTAGCGACGTATCTTCTACAATATTCCACCGTATTCTATGATTTCCAGTTCTTTCTAGTTCTATCCTATTCACAACATCATTATTGTGAAGCACTGACCTAAGTCGTGATATGCCGGGGTACCCTTGTGCACCGACTGAAACACAACAAGTAGTTATGGTAGCAAAAGACGTAAAAGAACTATATACAGGCTCGCCTTAGAATAGAGTCTCTATCACAGTTATTGAGACAATCAGTGCCGCAGGAAATTTCCAGCCGCCCTTCATTATACTTCCAGGCCAAAAGCTTATAGACAATTGGGCACACCCAAATTTAGAGGACAATGTGTGGGTGACCACTTCACCCACGGGCTACATATCTAACGAAGCTATGCCTAAATATTTAGAGCACTTCATTAAGTTCAGTGACTCTGGGCCGAGGAAGCCTTGGTCTATGCTCTTATTAGATAGGCATAGGTGTCACTACTGCAATGAATTTTTAATCAAAGCCGAGAAAAATAATATACACCTGTAGGTCTTTCCTTCGCATGAAACACATGCTTTACAGGCCTTAGATGTTGGTATATTTCGCCAATGGAAGCATTAGCAAAATCGTTATATCAATAAAGCGCTTCGTCAGTACGATTTTAATTACTTCTTGACGTCGTTCTTTCGTGATGGGCTGGAATTCCGAAAGATAGCCATGAAACAACATACAATCAAGAACTCTTTCTCAAAACCTAGAATTTGTCCCATAAGTTTCAAAAAAGCCCTTCGAGCTAGATCAAGATATGATGGCAAAACTCGTAAAAATAATGAAGAAATGAGAAGGCAAGAAGAGGCGGGACTTGATGAGTTAGAGCTACCCCTCGAAACTCAACATATACATCAGCGCCCAAAAACACACTATAAAGCTGCCATGTATATGAAAGAGATCTGCACACGTGCTACACTCGATCCTCCTTCTCCAGCCGCCTATAGAGAGGCCCTACTGGAGACCCACGAGCTTTTGATCCGGGCAGATACGCAAGCCGATCAGATTAAAAATCTTGAGGCTATAATAATTGCCGATTGTAGCCGCAAGATTGCCACCAGAAAAAGTGTGCATAAAGGGAGAGGGATTAATTTTGGACAATGGAAGGCCAAAATTGATGAGAGAAATCGGAGAGGCGCTGACGAAGTAATTCGTAAGCTACATATCTAAATATCTCAAAATAAAGCAAAGAAGGCTTTGGAGCGTATTGGTATCGATAATCGGAAAGCCAAAAAAGAGTATACCAAAAATCTAGGTGGTATTCCCACAAACCCATTGATTATTTCTGGCTTTAGGGAGCCAGATAAAGATGAGAGTTGCCGGACACCAGAGGAGGTATCTAGCTTATTACCACCCCCAGACCTCCATCAGACTCTAGATCAGCTCATCGAAAACAGAAATACTCGATGAAACTCTGAAAATATATCAGAAGAAGTAAATATTGCACTGGGGAAAATGTGCCCTGATTCCATATTCACACCGATTGATTCAGAGTGTGAAGGGGAAGACATAAATCAAGACCACCCAAGTAACGACGGGGCATCAATAGTAGACTCGATCTTGTCAGGCTCTCCACTAGATTATGAAGCTGCCTTTATAGGACTAATACCTAGAGATTTAACCAGCTAGGTATGTAAAATTTACATCATGCAATAATGAAGTGCGCAGGCTCCTAATAGAATGGGTGCTTCCGTCAACATCTTTAAGATGTTATATTTATTATTATTTAAGTGTCAAACCTTGACTTAACAGGATTTAGTTTGTATAGCTAGGGATAGTATGTTCATGTATGGATGTTTGTAGATTAAGTCTCGTACCTTTACTTAGTAATGTAATATTCTTAGCAGTTCCATGATGCTTTTACTTAATCTGTTCCAAGTGACATGAAAGCTGAACTTGTTCCTTATTGCTGTTTGTGCCTACCTTGATCGTGTAAACCACTTTTTTTGTGTAATATAATACAGGCGAGTTGAATCATCCCAGCTTTCAAAATTTTAAAGTCTGACAAGATGTGGTGGCCGAATAATGGTGTTTTTGTTGTAACTCGGGTATGAGCAAATGTAGAATTGTGAATAAGCTAGGGATAACAGAGAAGTGCAGAAGATGATTCTCAGAGACTGAGGATATGAATAACTTGATTAGTGTAATCAATGATGCTCTAGAGGTAGACAGGACTAATACATATATATATTAAATACTCGGGATATACATAGTCCATCATATAACCAGCATGTCCGATAGCCCACTATTCAATTTTGTTCCAGTATGCTACCATGTTGTACTAGTGAAACTCGGCTCTTAGTGATGATCGCAATAGCGGCCGTGCAGGGGCGATGTGATCACGCTGTTCTAGGACTAGTACACGAATATGCTATATCCCTGTAGATAGACAAGGATTTACCCATAGCGGCTCTAACAGTTATATCACGACAGTTTTTACACTAAATCGTCCAGTGCTTTTTGCTTCCGCATACCCTAAGCGACTAGCGAAGGGTGTGTGAACGCACGGGTAGCTTCAGTCAGCAGAAACAATTGGGTCATCTCGTGCGTAATTAATTCAAGGAGTCAGTTCAGCGTAATCCCTCTTGATTTAAGAGAACTATTTAAAGATCACAAAAGCATTTTGAAGTATCGTAGTACTGGTAGATGAAGTGGTTATCTATCATTATTTTCTGATGCGGGAGATACATGTACGTGCTCTGGTACTATAAGTATCCGGAAGAGGCAAGGATGAATATTTATACGCTTTCTATTACTTTATCAGCAGGCCAGTTTGGTTCGCTAAATACAAATCAAGCAGTTCTCAGAGGAGTTCTTCTAAGAAAAATATATTCATGTGTCATGATTGAATTACTCTACACGTACCGAACGAACGGAAAACCATTACATGCTATATACCTAAAGTGACAAATATATGGATTCGTTTTGGATTAAATTATATTACTCTCTTCTGTCATAGTATGTGGCTAGTAACCTTTCGCGATGTTCTACTAAGTTACGTCTAGTCTTCAGAGTTTGATAAAGCCTCTTTTCTACCCATCCCATCCCTTCATCAAGCAGTGGCTGCGTGTAGGCGAAGACACTTGCGTCGAATAAGGTAGGGTTTTTATTGGCAAAAAACCACATATCTTCCCCTAGTAATGTGGACAAAGCCTCAAATGCCTTGTCCGCCTCACTGTAGAGATCAACCACGTCTATAATTGAAGAGTATTTGAACAATTCTGCTTCAGCAGCAGCTCTAAGCTGATAGGATATCGAAGCTCGTACAAGTGGATTGGAAGACACCGGAAGAACGTAGAGAGGGTAGGCAATTTGGTCGAAGTTCCTGGGCTCCAGATAAAGGGAATAGAGCTGGATTATTGTTAGATGGTCTCCCATGGGAGGGTGTATCTATCTATCTCACCCAAGCACATCGTATCCGAAAGTCGATGAGGGATATGTATGCTTCATAGCGCAGGTTTGCAGATTTCTCGATTATTACACCTTGTTCTGAGGCATATTTAAGAATTTTATTTGCGACGACGGGCCCAGTGCCTACTATGGCATTCTGGGACCCGAGAATTGCTGGGAGAAGAAAAGGTAAAGAACCTGTAGGAGATGCATGGTTATTTGACGATACAAGTATATGTTTAATTCCCACGATATTTAGAAACGTCTGTCCAAGTCAACACTATCATATCCCCAAATATATCCATATCACTGACCTGCCATTTAAGACAGCTAGGATTGAAGGACGGCCTCCCTGCCGCGGCGTCAGATTCCTTGCTAAAGATATAAAGGCTTGGAAAGTTGGCAGGCTTGGGTGAGCTCCGAGGAAGCGGATTTGGAGGATATTTGACTAACGGCACCCTATCGAATAAATTTCGTATAGGAGTAGGTATTGCGAAGAAGTCAGCCACCGAGCTAGATCGTCTGTAAGGGGATCGATGATAGTCTTCAACTTGGCCCACGGAATCTCTTTGCGACATGAGGGGTTCTATACTCCTTCATGTCAACGGCGGGAGCTACGTCTTGGATAAATTTTGTTTCACCCTAAGCCCGATTGAGTTAATTATTCTAATTACCACTAACTAGTACCCGTGCGCAAGGATTAACCCTTTGGATATTCCAGTTATCTTCGCGCCTTTGATATCTGTTAGCCGGATAATCAAAAATTCTTATTCCTGCCTCATCCGTGACTGTTCAATCAGGAGGAAAAGCAGAAGAGTCTGCCAGATTTAAACCAGCGGCCAATCTGTCTCAAGTAGAGTATCTGCAGGTGTTTATGCTAGCTCGAGCTACCCAAATTCCACTCAGAAGCCGAGCCCGGACGACTTAAAAAGCAATGAACCGGCCTCAGCATAAGAAAAAAAGTCTTGTAAGATGTCGAAAAATGTATTGGGAGATCTACCGAAAACCAGAAATATTACCATCAGAGAAAGAAGTCTAACCACTCAGAGGCATGTCTCACGATAGAAAGGAAGACAATAAGATAAGATTGGAGATATCATCAGAAAAAGGTCGTGGATACCTTTCTGAAGGACTCTACTCGTTATATAACGATATTCGTCAAGTAGTAACTGCTAAGAAAAAAAAGAAAACGAGGACAAGAAGAATTCTTTACGGACTCCTTCTGGAAGATTATGCCCTATAAATTCCACCGGAGCTCGATGTGCACACGTGGAGAGCAAAAATCGACACAGGCTAACCAGTTTCACGCTAGAATATGAACCAAATAATCCATAATCGTGTTAAAGCGTATTGTAAGACTTTTTGGTCTTATCGCTGCCCTACACCAAGACGAAGCATCTGTGAAAACTTGAGGGTCTATTTGTGTCACTCTCGGCAAATTCTCTCTCACTGCTCTCATGTTCTATCAGCGGATTAAATAGCTGAGCGACCTACTCTTCGAGATCTTCGTAACTAATTTTGCCATTATCAAATACTACTTGATTTATGTTTCTTTACTACGAATTGACCACTACCTAACAAGAATTGCTGCGATCGACTTCTGACTAAGGTGTTTGTCGCAGAGTTGATCCTCCATGCATATGAGCGAGTATTATTCCCCTCTAATTTTCAACTCGAGAAATGACCTCTCCAATTCTCTACGGAGATGTTGCACCTCTTGGGAAAAATTAGATAAACAGGATACTGATATTATGTCTATTTGTGGCCGACCGACTGAATATTAATGAGTCGCAGGGATAAATTAGACGGCTAGGGATGCATCTAGTAAGTTTTCAAAAGAGTTGAGAATTGATAAAATATTCGGATTACTGACACTTAGACTATAGATGAGTAGGGACTTATACCTGGTGGTTGTTCGAACATCAAGGCGACTCCTTTCTAGAAATATCGTATATCTATTAAATCACCCCAAATTTGAAAGTGGGCATCTGATTAAGAGATCATTATTGCGACTGGTAAAGTAGTCAAGTCGCTGGTAATCTACGAAGCAATAGCTTACAAACGTTAAAGATTGAAATAAAAATATCAGGTTTGACCTAAGAAGCATCTAGACCGCAGGGGGGTAGTTTTCAGGTGGCCCATACATGTACTTCAATAGGGCCTAGTATGGACTGGCCTCAGATGCTCCTGTTATGAGTGTTATGGCAGTCATGTCATGTGGGAGCGAAAAAAAATCATCATGGATGCAGCAGCCGTCATGAAATACTTTCCCACTACACACAATCGGACAACCAAGGTGGCTTGAACTCATTCAATCATGTTCTTCGGAATTCTGAAAAGGGTATCAATCTATTTCAAGAACTCAAATTTACAGATACAGTTGATACGCCCTGGAGGTGACATCATTGCAAGCTAAAATTTTGGTTTGATCTCCACCTATTTACGACGTGTATTATTCCTCCAGGTTAGTGTCCGCCCAGTGCAAGACGTTAATTTCTCAACAGGAATTGCGCGCACGAACAAGTATTTTTACGCCCCCTGCAAACTATCACTCGGTTATTATACCCCTTTGTACCATGATAGAAACAGGCTACAACAGACCAATTTTTTGAAAATTGAGTTTAACCCGAACACCAAATTCTAACGGCGTCAATGAAGTTTCTTTTTATCACTGTGATGATTAGGATCATGCTCAAAAGAATCAGGCTTATAATTGTACCGTCAATTCACCATTTAACACCAGGCTCTAATTTTTAAAAGGGGCTTAGCTATCGAACTTATCTGAGATAATTTCTCCTGATTATCTTCACAGCAACCAATTCCCTCTCATATCTTTCTTCTTCATTCTAACAGGTGACTCCTGTCAGGTTTTACAGTTATTTCTCAATAAAATTTAACCCTGTTCGCCTGAGTGGACCCAGAGAATCCGCCGAAGAGACGCAAATTTTCGAGTTTTTCAATGAGCAAAGATTTATGAAGCATTAGGAAACAACTCTCTGAATCACTAGCCTATTCTTACTTGAAGGCATTTTTCTGGGCTTCATTCACAAGGATTGACGTACCTCAAACTTGAGGGACTAATGAAAGAATGACAGTCCAGAAAAAGTGAAACAGTAGTTATTGAATATGCCACAAACTTTATTCAACAGGAGGTTTCCTCCCCAGAATGAGGATCAGTACCGGAAGGCTCCCTCCCCTAAAAATCGAATGAGATTGAGGAGGAGCTGAACGATATTGAACATAATTCTTATCTTAAAATTCTTATCCACTTCGTCTGCATATGACTAAGGCTTATTATTATGTATGAGTGCGCTGCTTCTTGCTCACTGATTTTCGAAATCTAGCATCTGCTTCGATACTAGGAACACCCAATAAATTACACTGGATGATCGGGTGAGCCACCTTCCTACCCAAGAACAAACGATTAGCGACCTCATAAAGCCCAGGGAAGCAGCCCTGTTCTTGAACTTGATTCGATGATACTGTGGCAAGGTGATAAGACAAAATCTAGATATTGCAGCAGAAAAACTGGGATAATTTCGAGTAGCATATGGAAGCAATTAGCAGAGATCCAGGAAGAAGACATCAAGGTCTGCGAAATAACAGAGGACTAAGATCTACTTTTTCATAGCAGCACATTTGTAGTAAGGTATAGCGTCTAGATCAAGATTATTAGATATACTCTTATCTTCTGATGACATAGTCTTTGATTCAAGTCAATTTAATCTGCACGAATCCCCTATACCTATACAGACTCGTTTTTATCGCTCCCGCGAGGTATTCTTTTAGTCGAGGCTACTACTATCACTTTTTTTTTTAAATTATTTTGTATTAAGCCTAATAGCCATGACGAAACTACCATCACTTGCTGTATTGACAATAGAAGAAATTGTTTAGAAGCTAATTGAAATATTTACCTTCTCAAGATATCTAATTAAAAATCTCTTTATTTATGTACATGTGAATGACATCGGCTGAGGCTCAATATTTAAGATATCAAAACCGAACTTCAAATTATTGGCTTGTGGCGCGTGCCCCATGATAATACGAGGGGGGCATAAAACAATAGCCCGTGCGCGCAATTCCTGATGGGAAAATTAAAGACTTGCCCGTGTGGCTTCAAGTCTCGTATCTTATAGTAGATGAGTCGTAAAACGACTGCTTACAATAGTTACTAGAAGTAAGACTTTTAGTGAAGTTGAAGTTGTTCTCTTTTTCCTCTCTCCCGAGTCTCAACTACAATATAGCTATCTATGCATGTGACAGACACTAAGTCACAGGAGAAAGACTTGTCGTATCAAGAGTAGGTTGTTTCTTCTAAGATGTTTAGGCTGGCAAACTCGAACTCTTCACCTTCACGCAGTGCCGGCTGTAAACGCTCAGTATGTTCGTATATCTGGGATAGCCAAGAAGAGTCGCAATCTTTCCCTTCAGGATCCCCATTCATACACGCGGGTCTCGGTCGGCTTCGTTTCGTCATCACCATCCCCAGTACTCTTTCAACGAAGAACCCCCCCGACTGTTTCAGAGAGGTAGGGCGAAGGGCTCTACTGACCAAAATCATCTAAGTGATGTTGCCACCACTTATAATAGGCTTTTAGCACAAGTGGTGAGGTGCTGGTTGGGCTTTCTAGGAGCGGTAGGTTTGACTCATACATGGCTTATTTTAGATGACTGCGGCTGCTCGTCGAAAATAAGTAAGGGAGGAATGGCTGAGGTTTTCCTACTGAGGTTTTTCCCACTGGGTTTCCCTTTAGGTCTTCCCTCGGCCCGTGGCCTTCGAGTCGTGGTGAATAAGTTCCTACCCATTCGACCTGATGTAACTAGCTGGCTCAAATTTAGGTATTGGGAAAAGTCGGGCACCGGATGGGCACTGCTGTAGCTTGGAGGATCATGTATTCTAGATATCCTTCATACCTCCTATATCCCTACGGGAGGGTGGCTTGGCCCATAACAGACGATAAATAACACACACACACACACACATTCTAAGATATCTATGACAGGCTTCTATAAAACGAACGGGCAACACGCTAATTAGGCCCTCACACGCTAAGCTATAGTAGGACAACTACCTGGCTTTCTACAGGACATGGGATCCACACCCGTCGCGTAGAGAAAACACTCGCTTCAGGGGTGTAATCCCTACTAGCTCTAATACATCCCTACTAATTTCAAGCCTAACTGAAGCCTAAAGTTTTTGCCTGAGCCGTTAGGTGGCTGCAAATTTTCATGTCCCCCACATCAACATCACTCTCCATCAACGCAGTTATCATCAACTTCAACAGCAAGATCATCAACATCCGTACTGATAATATCTACATTCTAATATTCCCACA
The DNA here is from genome assembly GCA_022627015.2 of Podosphaera aphanis. NCBI lineage: Eukaryota > Fungi > Ascomycota > Leotiomycetes > Helotiales > Erysiphaceae > Podosphaera > Podosphaera aphanis. The sequence goes on from JAKRRZ010001085.1 coordinate 12,236, forward strand.
AAGTATAAAATACGAAGAGAATACAAACCTCATCCGTTACTGAAGAAGCTGAAGAAGCCCCCTTGATCTGAAAAGAGAAGAAATAAGCTGGACCGATGAGAATTGGATGGACTTTCTCTAAAATAATAAGATTTGGCCTACAAATGACTTATACCCAAGAAAGTGAACTACTCGAAAGGTCTTTAACCTAATTTTTAACTCAAAGGCTCAGTGGACTAATCATCCGATTAATATGATTAAAGAACTTCCACCACCGGCTTGATGATGAAAAAGCAGAGAAGTTGAGGCAATATCTTGAATAAATATACTGGAGACGCTTTGCATATTCTTAAGCTTGTACGTTTTACGAATAACGGGAGAAGTTCATCATCACAATCGAGTGGCCGCTTTACCACGACCTTGACCCAATGAAGTATTTTTGGGACAGTGAAGGACTACTCACAGTAACATTATTCGAGACTGGATGGTGGCAAACAGAAGTGGTCTTACGACGAACTTTGAGAGGAGGTGAATAAAGCATGGACTTGGGATGATACTACAAATTCGAAAAAGCTGGAAAAACCCATTAGTAGGTAGATACGAGGCTATTATGTATGATACAGGAGGCACATGAAACCACAGATGAACTTGTAGCAGCAACCATTCTGCGTATTGGGAAGAGTAGAAAATTAGAGGTTGAAATAAATTGACCTGAATTGGGCTAACTTCAATAATTAGCGTAGAGGACAAAATCTCGGCCGGATAAAAACACCATGCAAATAAACCTTGTCAAATCTATTAAAAGAATAACAAACAATTGATTTCTAATGATTTGATACCGAATCAGGCAAAGATGGCCCTAAAAAGTTCCCACTTCTGCTCCACTGGAGCAAACCTACCCTGGAGGAATATAGTCAAACCTCGGATAACTTAACCTCACATAACTTAAATCCTCGCCTAACTTAATTATTTTGCGGAACGGACTCGGTTCCCATACAAAAAACCTATAACTTATAACTTTACTAAATTTACTAAAGATTAAGTTAAATGAGGGAGGTTATTTATAGGAAATAGCGTATATAAGCTGTTATTTATAGAACATTTTTAAATTAGCCATGTGTCTAGTGTAATTTGGGTATTAGTTGAGCATCTAATCTCGTGCTAGATGCGTCTTAAGCGTTTGAACAAATCCAAATCTTTCTCCTTAGAGAGATCGAGAAGAGAAACCACTGTACCTATAGCTTTGAGCTTCTCTGCTCTACTAATTTGAGGTACTTCTTCGGCCACCTCTTCTTCTTCTTCTTCTCCTTCCTCTGGCTGTTGAACCATCTGAATAATTTGATCATCGTCCAATTCCTCAACTTGTCCCTGATCTTCTTCAATTGGATTAAGAAAGTTTGCA
>JAKRRZ010001086.1:0-13614 GCA_022627015.2 Podosphaera aphanis
ATTCTTCGTTTTACTCAAGCCTTGACAAACTGATGCTAGAGAGAAGCTTTAGATATGGAAAGTGATTTTTTGTACCAGCTTGATAAATATTCTATGGATTGTATTTCTTGGTGTAAATTTTGCGATTATTTGTAAGGTGATAATGCCCCATGCCACATCTCATGTTACCCGGTTAACCTCTTATCACTATCTGGCAGGGATGTAAAGGTTTTCGTAACAGATCCGGTTAGTCGTTTGGTAGAACCTTGCTTACAAGGTTGTGGTACCTTACGTTTAGCGTTTTGTTACCTTACGTTTAGAATTCCCGCTGTGTGGCCTAAGGCCACCAGGCTTATCATATTGTCCTATACCATCTATCAGGGGTTTAAAACGTATAATTTTAAAGTGAGAAACACACTTTAAAATTATACATTTTCAACCCCTGATAGAGGGTAGACAGCTACTCTATTTACATACAACCCTGAGAAGATCGTGGGATGTTGATGAAGCTAAATCAGAATCAGAGTAAGAGCGATGATCCATATCAGGTGCATTCTCCCCACCTTAAAATACGCCTTACGATCATCGGTCTAACGAACGGCGAGTTAACTTCAAGGGGCAACGGGATGATTCGGACCTTAAGGCGAAACCGCCGAGGTTCGATCTAGCGAATTCAGGCCCCTCCACCATGTGTAAACTCCGTGAAGACGCTTCTGTTACCACCTTCACATGATCTGATCAACGAACTGCCTGAACAAAATTATCGTGAAGAAGAAAGAGACTGAATTGTTTGCTTTGTTCTAATCTTTGGTTAACTACCCCCCCTCAGCGTCTTCTAAATAATATTGATTTCTCACTCGGAGCTAAAGCCTGAAAGATTCCTGAGCTACCATCTCTACTAAATTACCAGACAAAGTCATTGAATTCAAGGATCTCGATAATTCGCCGGGTGGGTCAACTACTTTCAAGCCGCCATCAAGACTAGGGAAGCATCATCGGATTGATTCCTAAGTACCGAATATCAAATTTTTTCAGCTCCAGTTCCTATCAGTCCATTGTTCACTAAAGAGAGAATAAGATTATCGAGGCCTTACAATCTAAAAATCTACAAGGGGCCATAGTTAAAAGAACGCCGCGCATCATTCTTGTGAAGATAACGCTGATAACGTCAAAACTCTGGAAATATAGCCCAGAATTAACGAGAATTAAACCATGTCTTCGTCAATTTCTACTGAGGAGCGTCAGAAGATTATCAACAATAATCGATCACTGAGAATAATTAAGAATGTACATTACCACTTGTCGTTTCAAGTTTTTTGCTAATTTTCATCTCCTAGGAGCTCGAGAGTCTCGCCGAACATGGCGGAATCAGTGATGAAGTATATGACTCTATAATGGCTACTCTCCCTGCCGAATCTCCGCTAAATGCTAGCTCACGTCTTAATGTTGTGAAGAAAGATAAAGATAATAGTAATTCTTCGCCCAATTCAGTACCACTAGACGCTGCGACGAATACGTTACAAAATCTGAGCCTCAGTAAAGACCAAAATCCGCCATCTTACAGTACATCTACACCTCCTTCCCTTCCTCACCGCGAACAACAAGCCTCGCCCACAAGACCGGAGCTTGTGCGCGTCACTGGTCTCTATCGCTACAATGAACCCGGTGATTGTAATTTTGAAATAGGTGATCAAATTGCTGTCTACCAATACATGAACCCTGATTGGTGGCTTGGTAAGAATCTTCGAACCGGTCAAGAAGGTGTATTTCCGCAAAATTACGTTCGAGTAGCATATCATCCGGCTCAAAGCGCGTACAACAATGAAAAAGCTGCTTACCCGGCTCAATATAACCAGCAAGTAGCTCAACCAAGCACCCCGTATTATAATCAGGCCCCCCAGGTGCAGGCCAGCAACCCGTACAATAGTTCAGTTCCCCCGATGCAGGTTGCAGAACAGCCAACGGAGAGCAGCACTATGGGCAAAGGCGGAGAAATGGGCAAAAAATTAGGGAAAAAATTAGGAAATGCTGCAATATTTGGTGCAGGCGCCACTATTGGTGGCAATATTGTTAATTCAATCTTCTAAGAAGCATCTTAAGTTCAAATCTGAACGAAACGGTGGAACGACTTTTGCTGGCATCGTGTACTTTCACAATAGCAGTGTATAAAAGAAATAATATAATATAATTAAGACCTGCTAAATTCCTCTACAAGTGTACACCAATACACTCCAATGAGGTAGATGGCTGACACTGATGTGTGGATCACTTCAGTCTTACCGTTTGATTGAGCTCGTATTTATAAAATGAATCATCCCGAGATAGGACTTAAATTAAGTAACACAAGTGGTGCGAGATTCCTGATTATCATAATTTGACTCAATAGATCAGGCTGCAGGAAAGAAAAAAAGAACAAGACAGAACCCAAGAGCGACAAGACTATTTGACTTTGTCACTCCCACATCCAGCCATTCCTCGAGGGCGCTCGTGACGCCTAAGGCGATCCAGCAGAGAACAGACAGATTTGGGATCACCGAAGCCCGGACGCCGGCGGCGAGGGAAAGAGGGTTTCGGCGATGTCTGCGTATGTTCGATACACGACAGGATGACTGCGCGGACACCGAACCGAGCTGGTCTTCGACAGACGGAGCCGTTGATTGCAGGTTATGAACAGTTCGGTCTCCCTCCCCGTCAGACTGTGGGTGCCGGAGCATAGAGATTCGCGCACTGTTCCCATGGTCGGATGCGCCCAGGGTGGTAGTCTCTGCTGAGCCGCGCATGTATACGTGTTTCGTCGCCGTCTCGATCATGCTTCTTCACATCCATGAGTTCTTCGCGCGTGCGTGGTGAGTGCCATAGTAGTTCGCATCTCGTGGTGGACGAAGGGTGGCACGGCAGTCTTGGCCACCTTCTGCAAGAGTAGTGAGTGGTATGCCACTATTGTATGTCTCTAAATGAGTCTTAAACAAGCCATGTGCAACCATGTATGGTAAATATTTTAAAGAGTGACTAATCTGAAAGCAATTCAATTCAATCCATAATCATAATTCAAGTTGATCTTTTCGTGTTTTAATCTAGTCGTTGATGTTTAGCACAATATAAGTTCGACTGAACCTCGTACTCTGATTTTTTTTAGGGCTTTTTTGAACCCTGCCGATGGCCGAAATGATGCAGAGCCTTCCAATCAACACCTTTTTTGACCCCGATTCTTTGACACGGTTCGAAAGTATTATGTGAGCACATCATAAGGAGACTGTAAACAAGCGAAATTTTGTTTTTAATTGCGAAGAACTTTTCATCTTGAACTAAACATCGTAAGTAGCGGTAATCAGAGAGGTGACTTTTTTTTTCTGAGTTTTCGGCGAATGAAAGTTTCAAATAAGAGATACAGTTGAAGCTGTCTATATGCAGAAAAAAAGGTCCATCAAACTTGTTGCCACCAAATATTTTAGCACCTCCAAATTTTGCAAAATGCAAGAGAATCATGCACGTGTCTACATGTAGATCAAATTATAGGACAATATACATCACTGGTTAATACCGAACTTGCACTGACAGATGATCACGCACACCATCCTTCTCAAATAGGGAAGTCTCTCGATGTTGATCTCAAGACAATTGATACTCTACTGGAGAGTTATAAATGGAAGAGGAGAAACTCGAAACGACAAACAAGTATCCAATATTTGTTTAAACCTGTGTGAATGAAGATGTATATGTATGTATGTACAATGGTGTAGAACTCTAATGAAATACATGCGCAAGTAAATGTGTCTGTCTCAAGTTGGATTTTTCTGCTTTAATAAGTAATTAGTTACTTCCAAATATCTTTGTGTAAGTGCAAAAATTTTTGACCACCGAGGGTTTGCATTTAGACAGGTTCAACAGAACTGTATAATATCACCGAATGAATCGTGAACAAACTAGGTTAGTCGAATTTCTATTCCTGTCATTTCCAAGTGGGAGCCCTTATGGTTCCAACTATCTTAACCGCAGCGAATCCGCACATATGTTAATGACTGAAACTGAACTGCGCAAATTCGATCACTATGCTGACCGCTATTACAGCCTTTTGATGAAAGCCGGCCATGAGGATAACGATAAGTCGGCCTTGAAGCAAATTGAAAAGCTTCGCCACAATTGTCAGATGAATCACCAATCACCATGTTGATTCAAGTTTACCCTCCATGAAGATTATGCACTCAATTATGAAATTCATGTATCTTAACAATCAAGCGGTCTTGCACATAATTGATGTTGCCACATCATTTCAAGCCGGAAAATTCATGTAATCATTTACAGCAATAAAAGAAACATAGGAAGCCCTACGGGTTTTGTGGATTGATACATAACAAGTGCCGCCAGCCATCGTTAACCACAATGCTGGTACGAATTTTGCTTCCTCTGAATTTCGGAATGAGGCCAAAATGCTGGGGACCACTTGCAAACAGGTTCCTGTCGCGGCCCACCGGTCAATCGGAAAATTAGAGCGATATCATGTATCCCTGCGACGTGCACATCAAGCCATAAATGCTGAAATGAATGTTATTGTATTCCAGGACGCAATTTGACAAATGGCATTGAAAGCTGTCCACGACACAACAGGACTTAACGGTTTAGTTCCTACTTTGCTTGTCTTTGGCTCATATCCGAGAAGTAATTCAGAGTCAACCTCCATCGCCATCAATTGTCAAACGAGGCGATGCTATTCAAAAAGCCTAAAAGTGCTGCGCAAAGTACAAGTTGAGAGATTAATAAACGACGCAATCAACACACGTAATGGACCCTCCCTGGACGAAATTTCGACATTTCCTCTACGATGTGAAGTTCGTGTTTGTTGTGAAAAGAATGGATGGCATGGAACATGTGAGGTCATTACAACCGATAACCACAACGTCACAGTTGATATGGCAAACGGCCCAGTAACTTTTCAGTCTACTTGCATCAAGCCGTACCATCACGATACTAATACTTTGATTGATCCGCCTTCCCCGTCACCTGATAAGATCAGAGAAAATCTGACTTCTAATACAAATCTTTTTAACCCGGCTGTACGATCCTGAATGCGTGGTCATCCTCCAGGATCTAAGAATCAGCCTAAATCAACTGCTACCTTGTTCCTCACTAAGAAAAAAAAATCTGCGTATGAATTATCATTCCAGCCCCGATCCGAAGGCATCATCCGGTCCCTGGTGCTACGTTTGAAGAATCCGACGCTCGCGAAATCGATGACCTGATCAACCGAGGTTTGTTTCAATTCGAGCGCTACGATACCATTAGACATGCAGTACTTATATTTTTCAAGTTTCATATGGCCCGTGAAATTAAAGGGTCTAATGAAAAGCCACATGAGAAATCTCGGCTTGTTATCCAAGGATATAGCGATAACGAGAAAAAGACTATCCTATCGCAGTTCCCGACAATTTAAAGAGCAAGTCAACGGCTAGTTCTTGCCATTGCTACTACATTCTGTCGGCAAAAATTCGTGTTTGAGCTTCTTGTTGGAAATTAAGCCATTTCGGATTTGGGAGAAGGTCGTGCTGTTACCCTGCACGTGACTGAAATACTTGTACTTAGTTTGTCTTCGTAGCTTACTAGAATTGACGCGCTCTACAACACCATGACTGAGGAAGTCATTATTTCTCAATACTTCTTGATATTACTCAGACTTATCCATAGTCACAAAGCGAGCTTACTTGTGCAATTATAAGTGTCTTACTGGTTGAAAAGAAAGATAAGTGTCCAGATAAGACAATCATCCGTATCATCAAGCTATTTTATGGGATTGCCGAGGCTGGATGTCAAGGATATCAGAAATGGTCAGGATGTAATCACGTGACTACATCATGACCATTTCTGATATCCTTGACACCGACCTAATGGGTGCTCCGGGTGCTCTAAATTGACTACACGAATTGAATTGAATTGTAATAGATCTGACCTTGAAGAACCAATTTCACCAAAATAAAAATTGAATTATGAGACTTAATGGCGTTAACAAGAGGGTTGAAGTTGGGAGTTAGGTCAAAAGTTAAATATCGGCCTGGGCGATAAACTACGTTATCCAGTTTCTGGAAATCGGATGAATAGTTGTTCCGTCTACTCACGTGGGCTTGACGAGTGCGCGCACAGTCATAGTAACCTACATGATAAGATAAACAACAACTTCATGCTGTATCCTGGCTGGCAAAGTCGAAGTCTTCACCTTCACGCGGTGCCGGCTGTAAACGCTCAATATGTTCGCTGCATATTTGAGATAGCCAAGAGGAGTCGCAATCGGATCGAACCCAAAGTACACGCTTCACCTTCCTTAGTCAACGTCCACTGAAGCTTCAGTCCATCCAACCCGAAAAGGTCGCTTCTACCAATCCGCCGCCTTTCACCTCCTGGATTATCGATTTATAGATCCTACCGACACCTTCGCCAACCGGACTATCACGATCTTCTGCCTTGCTTCGGCGGGACTCCATCTACCGACCCCCGATGTTACGAATACCCGACGGAGGAAGAAAGTCGGAGGGCACAAAGTTGGAGAGGTTGTGATGGCTGTGGAAGGCCAGGGTTGAAGGGGGGTTTACGAGAAAAGGGAGGATAGGGAGTTTGGCAAGGGAAAGGGACGAGGTGGTTCTTGGAGGGAGGATATCTGATTTTTCTTTGGAATTTTCGACTTTGGGATTGTTGTGGGTGCCAAGGATTTTCGGTTCGGTTAAGTGCTGCCACCACTTTCAAAACTGGCTACGCTTCCTTTTGGAGGCGAGGAATACGGCTTCGTCCGTGACGATGGTTTTCGGCGCAAGTCGAGTTACCGTCGTGGAAAATCTCTGTTGCGTGGACGTTCGCGACGGAGAAGAAAGGGAAGGCGCAGGGCGTCGAACCTTTGGCACAGTTGTGTCCTTTTTTTTTTTTTTTTTTTTAGCAAACACTGGCTAGCAATAGTCAGAGAATGTATGTAGTGTTGAGTCTTTAGGGATCAACTACACGTATCACGCCTTCTGGGTGCAGGGCTTGTGCCTGTTACGATTCAATTCAATCAATTCAATCAATCAATCAATTCGTGCTGTATCCAATTGCAGTTACACTAGCTTCACCCATCACGTACGTGATAGAACTCATCCAGACAAAAACAAATTAATAGTCAATCTTCCATTTTCGTCAAAATTATCACGGGTCAATTTTGCCTGGCAGGATCAATTTCAAGGGGGGAGGAAGGTATCCCTAGTACATGTACATGATTAGCAGGGATGGAAGTCAATATGTATGGATGACTAACGTCAACGCGTCCGCCTGTACCGAGTAGAAGATGGCAGTCCGACTCACCTCGTGAACCGTCGTGGTGAGCATTCCCAGCACGGATTCCGACGACGACTCCCTTTTCCCCTGCACCACCCACGCACACCGCAGCCGTGAACCATGACAGCCGCGCGCACCAAACGAGCGTCGCACGCCGACCGTCGCGGCGGACAGAAGACCCTCTCGTTCCACGGATCCCGCATCACGAAGCCCACCGCGCGCTCGCTGCTTGCGGAAAAGAGCCGCTCGACTCTCGCCGGACCCGTCACGACCCCACGCGAGGCCGTACCGCGGCGCACACCCACGCTCGACGAGCAGCGGGCGTCCCGGGTGACCGCGGCGGACCTGCGACGCTTCCTGCGGCGGTGGGAGAGCCAGCGACAGGCGCTCGCGGTGCATCAGGACGGGCTGGATATGCATGCAAAGATCTTGTAAGCTCGGCTCGTGCCTCTTCTTCGTCGCGTGCTGACGTGCCGACCTACCACAGGCGATGCTTCGACACCAATTCACAGTTTGGGGTAAACCTGAGTCAGCTGAATCCAGGTGAATTACTTTGCTAACCACCTCATCTGTAGCCCTGCATCGGCATTTCGCGTTCCAAACGCTGGATCAGGGCCCAACGGCTTGGATTGTCTCCTCCAATTGAGGTGCTCGCTATTCTGTCAAAAGCCTCTCCTAACAAATGTGACCAGCAGGTAGAAAGAGCCTACATCGATGAACTTATGAATACTTAAATCTGATCTGAAATCTACAAGCACTGCCAATCTAGAAGGTATTTGGGATTTCTTAATCTAGTTCACATAACTAAGATCAAAAAGATTAGTCCGGTCGTTTCTGAGAAATATCAGACCCATCTTTCATTGCCGAGCGGAAGTTAGAACAACTGTATTTATACTCTTTGTACTAAATAACAGGTACTGCCGAGGATGTGCGAGGCATGTAAAACTCTCATCACGTAGCGAAAAAAATCAATTTCTTGTACGGGTAAAATTCAGATTTAGTATTATAAAACTTTAGATTTTGTTTAAATATCTACATCTGAACTTCGACTCGTCCTTCAGAGCCGAGAGCACCACTAGACCCGAGGTTAGGAAGAAGGTAGGTGATGTCGTCCCAAGGATGCCTGTAAAGGCCTGTGCGTAATCTTTTCTGATCTAGGAAGTGAGCAATCAAACCGATACTCCTACCTAAAACGAAGAGCCCGTTCAATACACCCATTCGTAAATAGTCCTCCGCCTCTTCGGCACTGAATGCACCACAGTTGCGCATGAGATCAACGAAGCAGACTGCAACTGCCCCATCAACGTTTAAGATGAGATTATCCTTCTTAGAAGTAGTAACAGACTCAACTGCTAGGGCGTAATCTAGCATCTTGCAGGTTGGGAAGTTCTTCTTTACAAACTCTTTGACGAGTTCGACTCGAAGATCTGGATTATTTCGTGACTTGACCTTGTGGCCGATTCCAGGGATGAGCTTATTTTGCTTTCTCATGCTGTCAACAAAATCCCGAGGACTTAATCCCTTGTCAAACGCCTTTGTGAATTCTTCAGCAGCTCCATCTAGGGCACCGCCAAATCTTGACCCAATTGTCAAGAGACCGCTTACAAGGGCACTAATAAGGTCCTTACCAGCACGAGTAGTGATGATGGTGTTCATAGCACCAGAAACGGCTGGTCCATGATCGGCAGTCAACATTAGAACCATTTCCAAAAATTTCCCGGCGTAATCAGGAAGACGACGACGAAACCAGAGTAAAGACATAACACCTCCAATTCCGATGTCCTCCTTAAATACATCGGATATCGGCATTCCAGCGTATAGTAGTTCTTGTCCTCGGTCGTCAGAGATCGTTGAAATGAAAGCAGCCGGTTTACGAATGAGACCGAGTTCTTGAGCCCATGAATAATCCAGGGGGATTTTTGGAACAACAGGCTCTGGCTGTGGCTTAATAGTGCCATCTTTGACTAATTTTTGATAAACGCTTGCGAGAACGCTTGGCATGTCTTCAAATGTGTCTGGAACAAAAAATCCGGCTTCCTTCATTGATTTATTCTTGACGGCCGCGGTTTCAAGTTGAGAATTGGCAAATGAACCAGCATGCCCGAATTGGACTTCTGTTTTAAACATGCTGGCGCAAGTACCGATAGCCCATGCAACAATAGGTTTTGTGATTACGCCATTTTTGACAGCTTCAATAACTCGATATTCTTCTACACCGCCTACTTCTCCAAGTAGAAGCAAGACCTTACAATCGGGGTCTGCCTGATAACGAAGAAGGTGGTCAATAAATGTTGTTCCAGGATACCTATCTCCGCCAATGGCAACACCCTCATATACACCATCGGTTGTATTGGCGATGATATTGTTCAACTCGTTAGACATTCCGCCAGATTTGGAAACATATCCAACAGAACCTTTACGATATAGCTTAGATGCAACGATATTATCCATCATACCGCCAGTGTTTCCGATCTTGAAAGACCCCGGCTTGATTCCACCGACTGTTGCAGGCCCAATGATGGTGATTCCCTTTTTCTTGGCGACGTGGAGGATTTCACGAGCGCGCTGATACGATTAGATAAGTGCCATAATAATTGGGGAATTCTTACCCTCTCTGGTACACCCTCGGCGATGATTGCAATTGACTTAATCTGGGGGTATTCCATCAACTCCATGGTTGAAGAGTAAACACTTCGTGAAGACGCGAAATTTACGACAGTATCTACGTCGGAATGTTTGTCCATAGCCTTAGCGACGTCTTGATAAACAGGCAAAAGTGTTTCACTAGTTCCCCAGTACATCTTGCTGACGAACTGGCCACCAAATGTGTAAATAATTCCAGCTACAGAAGGATTTGAGCGCTTGCAAATGAAATCGAAGTCGAGCATTCCTTGAACCGCTCTAGGCTGTAGACCGTAAACGAAACATCTAGTTTTATCATGGAATAAGGTGTGTGCAGCATGAGGACTGATTGGTCGACTGGGAGCAGCAAAACGCCGGATTTTGTCGTTTGCTGATGTGGATTGAACCTCACTTTTGGTGGCATTTTGGCCCATCACCATAGATGGCATTTTGAAATCTCCTTTGTAGCGGTCAGCTCTGAAGTTGGAGAAACTCTTACAATGTGATGTAGGCAATTTAATCACTTCTTCCATCTAACATCTTTCAAGTTGTAACGCGTCGTCCGAACGTACCTGGCTGATAAAAGAAATTTCCGGTTTTTTCTGGGAATAGCGTCAGGGTATACTCTTAGAACTAAAAAGTCTGATTCTCGAGTGAAAGACTTCAAGATGGGGTTTGTGAGAGGTGTGTAAAAACGTCGTGAATGTCTGAGGTCAGTCAGTCACTTGTAAATAAACGATGGGAGATTATTCTTGATATGGACCCGTTGTACGTGTGGGCGTTAATGCGGCTATGTTGTGCCCAAACTTATCTTGGATAAAGTTGCGTTGTTGAGCTCTCCAGGAACGCCTTAATCCTTGCAGTTTTTCGGGTTGGGACGAAATGTCACAAAAATCATAGGGACGAGCCAATCAATGTTCGATAATCTTACAGCCCAAAATTTCTTTTACCCCCCTATTTGTGTGGATCCTCATCTCACGTACTTTTCATTCGTGTTATCCAAAGACGCGAATATTGGTTAGGCAAAGAGCGGATTAATCTTATATTCTAATCATCTCTGTTCCGGAACGAGAAGTAAGTTTCTCACACAACCTTCGTACATTTCTCTCCGCCAATAACGAACTTCCTGAATATTTCACGCCTTTTCAGCTCGGGAAACCACAAAACTAAGAAAAATATAAACAGCCCATCTGAACTCTTCAATGGCTGCAAAATCCATACTTGAAGCTGATGGCAAAGCCATTCTGAACTACCACCTCACTCGGGCCCCAGTTATCAAACCATCACCTCTTCCCAAAGCTGCTTCACACAACCCCCCACCAAAGCTCGCTTCTCTATACTTTCCAGAAGACGCTGATGTTTCAGCTATCCTAGATCAGGCTGAGCGAACATACCCATGGCTTTTAGATTCCGGTGCTAAATTTGTTGCCAAGCCAGATCAACTTATCAAACGACGAGGCAAAAGTGGCCTTCTTGCTTTAAATAAGACATGGCCAGAGGCAAGATCATGGATTGCAGCTAGGGCGGGTAAGCCGCAACAAGTCGAGACCGTCGTCGGTGTATTAAGGCAATTTCTGGTGGAACCATTCGTACCGCATCCTGATGGAACCGAGTACTACATAAACATCAACTCTCAGAGAGAAGTAAGTGCCAAACTTCTCTACATTATTTAAACAAGCTCAGTCATTTAACACCTTTGTTGTCATCCGCCCCTATTAGTTCTATGGCCCAATTAAGACACCAACTGTCACATAAAGCCTTCAAAAAATACTATTTTAACACTACAGGCTAGATGAAATGCGACCAATTTATCTTAATACACGAAAGATACTAATTAAGCAATAGGGAGATTGGATTCTCTTTACCCACGAAGGTGGTGTCGACGTTGGTGACGTAGACGCGAAAGCTGAGAAGCTTGCAATCCCAGTCGATTTATCCGAGTATCCATCAAATGACGAAATTGCCACAGCTCTCCTTCACAAAGTGCCCAAAGGTGTCCACAATGTTCTTGTCGACTTTATTACCAGACTTTATGCCGTATATGTTGACTGTCAATTCACTTATCTTGAGATTAATCCGCTCGTCGTTGTCCCTAACGCGGCGGGTACGTCAGCTGAGGTTTACTTTTTGGACTTGGCAGCAAAACTCGATCAGACGGCTGAATTTGAGTGTGGTGTTAAATGGGCTATTGCTCGCTCTCCCACTGCTTTAGGATTAGCTGGCGTCAGCTCAACTAGTGGGAAGGTTAACATCGATGCTGGACCACCTATGGAATTTCCTGCACCTTTTGGCCGTGAGCTTAGCAAAGAGGAGGCATACATCGCCGAACTTGACGCCAAGACTGGTGCTTCCCTGAAGCTTACTATTTTAAATTCCAACGGACGCGTTTGGACTTTGGTTGCTGGTGGAGGAGCCTCAGTTGTCTATGCTGATGCTATTGCTAGCAGTGGCTTTGCTGATGAGCTCGCAAACTATGGCGAGTATTCTGGTGCACCTACCGAGACACAGACATTTCATTATGCACGGACTGTACTTGATCTCATGTTGCGGGCACCCATCCATCCCAAGGGTAAAGTACTGTTTATCGGTGGTGGTATTGCCAATTTTACCAACGTCGCATCAACATTCAAAGGTGTAATAAGAGCTCTACGTGAGGTTGCTCCTCAACTCATTGAACATAAAGTCCAAATTTGGGTCAGACGTGCTGGCCCTAATTATCAGGAAGGACTGAAAAACATCAAATCTGTTGGACAAGAATTAAAATTAGATATGCATGTCTATGGACCCGAGATGCACGTAAGTGGCATTGTACCCCTAGCGCTCATCCCCGGCAAGCTTCAAGAGTGTAAGGTTGAGGAATTTCGGGGCTAGACATAGCTGTGCCCTTCAAATAAATAAAAGGCAGAATTTGTTCAACGTCATCTTGATTTCTATATACCTTAGTACACTTGTTTACTGAGGTCAGTCGTCTATAAATCCTGGATTTGATTTTACGTAGTAGGTATTAAGATGAATAATGTATTCCAAAACTTGTAGTTCTGGATAAAAGCAACTAACTTCTCGATCCTACCACAAAGTCCAATCTTGGGACACAGATGTGTGACTGCCATTAGTATGATTGACCTCGTCTCTCTTACGAAGTTAGATGTTTTCAGTGAATCTTTATCCAACTTTAGTGTCTTCTCAAAGCGCATTACACTACATGTACCAATTTATCTCCCTTGAGGAAATTATGAATACTACATCATGTGTATGCTATGGTGAGGGGGAAACTTGTAGACGGGTCAAGCGGACTTGCGAAATTTTTCGAGTTTTGGGTCCGTGCATATAACTGCAGAGGTCTAAAGACCAAAATAGGTCTAGCGCTAATAGTCTACGATCTCTTCACCCTGTCTCCACCGAAGTAGCATGTCTTCAACCTGCATCAGCTCAGTACCATAACCAATAATAGTAAATTAAGCCTCATAAATTTGTTCTTTGTCTCCTCATTAATCAAGTCGCGTGAAGAATGTATACTTTTATAAAGTGGTGGAAAGTTGAAGATTTAAAAGTTGGGGTCTCAACTAACTCGTCTACAAAGTTCCCCTACCATACTCTACTCTCGTTCTAGGGTCGTGAATGTAAATTTCAATTATAGGTAGGGGTCTCGCCATACAAAATTCTATAAAATTCTTATTAGCTAAGCCTATTTCGGAAGTGATACCCGTCACTTTGTATGTTTGT
>JAKRRZ010001087.1:0-13614 GCA_022627015.2 Podosphaera aphanis
TTTGGCGCCAAGAAGACCCACTCACATTCTTTCTACGGCAAGTTTTTCCCATACAAAATATGTTGGTGCTTTTGATGATCAAGCTAGTTCTGGTTTAGTGAAACCTTATTTCATTCCAGAAGACGCTAATATACCCTGTTGACCCATATATTTCTGACCCACTGACGTTCTTTACCCCTAGGGTACGGTAGTACAGGTAAGCTTAGTCTAGCGATGGCAAGTGGGCCACACCAGAAACATATAATTCCCCTCGTAGTCTAGAAAGAAGGACAATTAAGTTATTACGTATTTTAGTCTCAAGCTCTACCAGCAGTCATTGCCGTAGTCGGAGCCACGAGACACCACGTGATAACCCAACTTTAAACCTCATAAGTACCGCTAAACCCCTGCGATTATGTCCCTAGAAAAATTAGAACTAGCAACCCCACAAACAGGATGGCCTGGGGAAAACAATCTGCAATATCCGTCCTCGGCACCTTCATGAAATTCAAACAAAGCTTTAAGTATGGCTCTAACTATTAACCGATTACAAGGTCTGATCGACTTTGATCAGAAGAGTCTTCTGGGTAAACTTCAAATCTTATTTACTTCTCCCTGAATCAAGCTAACCTATGGTGTGTCAAAGCGGTTGCTTTCTCAATTCTTTTCAACCCGGTTTTTTGGAAGTGAGTCTCAAATATTCACTTCTAGTTAAGATCAGCTGCTCGTACTAACTGTTTTTCCTAGCCTTGTTGCGCGTCAAGGTAAGGCGATTCTTGTTCATATCGATTATGAAGGCCGTTATTTTTCCTTAAACTCATCGCCGTGCAGAATATCACAACAAAGTTTTGACCAAACTGGCGGGCGGCAAGGCCCGTCTCGGATGTTATGGCTTAGCGGTCATAATCTTCAGCCTTGGCATCTATCGGGATTACCTCTATGAAAGAGCACTGCAAGCTCAACCGACATTACCCCTTCTCCTGACACCCGTTTCACGCTTCATTGCCTATACCCTCTTGGCCGTGGGTAACACCTTGGTTTTATCGTCCATGTGGGCTCTTGGAGTAACCGGAACATACCTTGGAGATTATTTTGGGATCTTGATGGACAAAATGGTGACCGGTTTTCCATTCAACATTTGCAATGCGCCTATGTATTATGGAAGTACCATGAGCTTTTTGGGCGGAGCTCTCCTGTACGGCAAACCAGCGGGAATTTTGTTGAGCCTAGAAGTCTTCATTGTCTACTTGATTGCCCTACGATTCGAGGATTCATTTACGGCGGAAATATATGCAAAGAGAGCTCGGGAGCTCAAAGAGAAATGAAACGGGAATTGAATCTAAAAAAGATAGCGTCAGGTTCCGCGTTGGAGAGAACTGTTATACACACACCGTCGCCCGAAACGGAACGTGTCCTGAGAACTATGGTTTTTACAGTTACAGAATAGAATCCTGTGTCGATATCTAAATAAAATGCTGCCCAGGATTCGCGTTCACTTGGATCTAAATCGGCCTATTCTCCACGTATCTATCTTTCATACCATATCGAAAAAGAGGGTATTTTTTTCTTCACCAGGAATTCGTCTGTACTACAGGCAGGCAGGCACCTTATCCCATTTTCCAGTGTACATATACATGTAATGTAAAGGTTCGGTTACGCTAAATTTTAGTTTATGTATCAGAATCATGTCATCCATATTATTAAAACGTTGACCATTGATTTCCTAGCCTGCGCAATCGCTATTTGCTAGTTTGGTATGGGAATTTTCTTGTGATCGATAAGATTTGCTTCTGGATCTCATTGTACTTCAATGTAGTTTAACATCTAAAATTTGTGTAAATATATGCTTACTCTCTGATAGACAGAGAAGATCCCGAGAAAAATTGGAGACCATGATTTAGAAATTCCAGAGAACTTAATGCATTACATACGTGAACACTTGTATTGAGGGCTGTTTTGGAAGCCAGTATTCGTACCTTTACAATAGCTTCAATACCTCTCGAAACCGATGGTATGAGATTCTGGCATACATCAATCTCCATCTCTGGGATGATCCACATGCTTATCCTCCCGCTTCTTTAAGTCACTCCAGAGATACTTCACGGATATGCATCCGGACGCTGAACATGCCAGTGTTTTATTTTAGCCTTTGGCTACGCCTTTACAACTCATACAGTATGTTTGGACCATTATCTTGTCGAAAGACAAGCTGGCGGCTCGAGGGCAGAGGCAAGTTGCCTCTATGCGAGTGCAAGCCTGGTCCGAGAAGCTGATTTATCGATGCTCACATCATCTTTCCAACCATCTAAGCCTGAACCATGAATTTGGGCCGGGACTCCGCCATGAAGCCATCCGTCATTAGTTGTGTCTCAATCCTCGGCTGCGTATCTGTCCTGTCTCCGAGTACAATTTATCCCATGACTTTAAACTCGATAGATCTGGGTCTTTTTAGACCAAATATCTTCCACTCCACTTCTCGTATCTCGATTTAAAATCTGATCAGGCGTCTCAACGCCGGTCCATTGATACTGGTATTTGACCCTTTGGGGCGCTTCATCCCAAATTTAATTCAACCTTGCTCATGGTTTGAAGCGCTCGCACTCTCATGTAGAGCTATCGCCACCGGCTTTGAGTTGTTTTGGCGGTCTCGTGAGTGGTTTTGTGAGAGGTCGTTGCCTCTCTCTTGGAAAGAATACCGTGACTGCCACTCCAAGAACTGTGTAATGAAACATTGGTGACGATGGAAATGGAGGGCTCCTCCTTCGGGTTACTCTGCGATGTACCCAAAAACAGTGACGACATGAAATCACGATCTAAAAATGATCATATTGGGCCGTTGAGGTGTTAGGAAGGCTAAGCAAGGACGAATTGTTGATCCTCCTCGTTAGTCGTTGAGTGAACTGCCTCAAACTCCACTTCCTCCCTCGTACGGTTCATGCAGCTTCAGGTACATGGATATGAAATTTAGATTCTGAACTACGTCCATGCACACGAATTGTCACTTTCTTCCTCTGCGTTGTCCGACGTCAGAGTTGTGTCAGCGACATGGACGTGAGCACGTTCTGTTGTCTAGTGTAAATGCACGCGTAGCTGAGATTAACGTGTACATGTAAGCAACACACGGCGGCGGACATTGTTGCGTTCTTATTATCACGCCAAGCGAGCAAACTATTTTGAACGTCCTGCGTGGTCAATTAATGTCAGCCAGCAAGACAAACGTCGATAGTTAAGTTCGACGGCAAAAGTTATTCCAATGTTCGCTTGAAAGGAGAATCGACATGTCAAGTGACGGCCAAAGAAGTCGAGGAAGAAATTCGTCACACTGTAGGAATTCATATTTCTGATAATGCTCAATGATCATTGACATTCTACAGCATTCCAGTTCGTACTCCACAGACCAGAAGTCCACCATGTTTAACCTTCCCTCCTCCTGACTCCGAATGTGATAGTTTCTTAGCTGGCCTGGGATCTGGCATTTCTTCCGCGACGCTGCTACAACCCGCCGACCTACTCAAAACCCGCCTCCAGCAATCCGGGAGTAGCTCGCTGCTCGTCATCATCCGTGAAATCTCCAGCCATCCCAACTCGCTCCTCTCGTTCTGGCGCGGCACCTTGCCCTCGGCCCTGCGCACTGGATTCGGCTCGGCCATCTACTTTTCGAGCCTGAATACCTTACGCGGACACGTCGCGCGCTCCGGCGCTGGACGGGTCGCGCTCGTGGGCCACGAGGCCCCACGTCACTCGTCGTCCCTCCCGGAACTCTCGAATGCGGCGAACCTCACGACCGGGGCCGTCGCGAGGGCGGCGGCTGGGCTCGTTCTCATGCCGATGACCGTGATCAAAGTCCGATATGAATCGAACCTCTATGCGTATCGATCAATCCTCGGCGCAGCGCGCGATATCCTGAGAACCGAAGGCGTGAAAGGTTTCATGGCCGGACTCGGTGCGACGACCGCCCGAGACGCACCCTACGCCGGCCTCTACGTCTTATTCTATGAACAATTCAAAAAAAGATTTAGCGCCCTATCACAGCAAACGCTCCCCGACAGAGAGCTCCCATCTAGTATGAACGGTCCAAAATCAGCATCGATCAATTTTGGCTCGAGTATGGTGGCTGCTGGACTGGCAACGGCCATCACCAATCCGTTCGATGCCATAAAAACGCGAATACAGCTGCAGCCAGAAGTCTACCGCAATGTCTTCTGCGCCTGTACCAAGATGATGCACGACGAAGGACCCAGGTCTCTGTTTGATGGCCTGGCCCTCAGGATTTGTCGTAAAGCTCTGAGCTCAGCTTTGGCGTGGACCTTCTACGAAGAAGTGATAAGAAGAGCAGAGATGGCGTGGAAACAAGAAACCTCTGAATAGTTCTACACTTCTGCCGGGGAAGATAATATATATATCGAAGTATAAATTTTAAAGTTTAGAAGTAAAAACATAACATTTTGCGTTCCGAGTATCTCTTTACGTCTGCACGTCTCCCCGCACTCAAAATCCTGTCCTTATTTCAAAAACTTCGACCGTGGATATCCGTCGTCTTAGTTAGATCCAGCGTGTACACTGTAAGCTCTCGAGAACTTCACTGGCGCGCAGAAACTAAAACTTCGCATGTTGATACCAACGCTGCAGATACCAACCTATTTTATGAAGGGATGAAGTGGTGCTTCACCTACGCGCACAAGGTTGAGAGTTGCCTCATGAGATATCGCGAGATCAGCGATGCCAGTCGTATCACGTCTTCGAGGATCTGTCGAACAACCTTTTCCACACGCATTCCTTCAGAGACTGGTCCAAGACTACACAACGCTTTTGACCTCCGACACCCGTCTTTGATCATCCATCATGTAATCCTGCTCGTATCCTTGGGACTCTCCACTCTGGTCCCGCAGAATCGTTCTTCCCCTCTTTCCACACATCAGTGCTTTTCTGCCCTCCGCGGGGACGCGATGGACCCCTGTTTCCTTGAGGGAGAGGGCTTTCCATGTGAGTCAGCGTGGAGCGAGGACGCCCGGCACTTTGTGTTCGTTCCATCTGCATCCTATCGTGGCTGTCGGAAGAAGGACTTTTCGTCTGGTAACCACCGCCTGTTCCGCTGTTTCTGAGCAGATCTCCTCAATTTTTGTCATCCCGTCTGGTGCGAGGACCCCTTGCGCGCTCGGGGCGCACTTCTAGGCACTCGTCGTCGGTGGACATGCGTCTCTAATGTATTCGGGTTTTATCCAACTGGTGATGCTACTCTGGGCTCATTTTTGATCGGGGTCGATCTTTGACGTTTGTGTTCTCTATGAAGAAAAACATTTGATCGTCAGCCTAGGAGCTCTGATACGCGCTTTCACGAAAGAAATTACATACTTCAGCCATGCGGGGTCCCAAAGTGCACGACTTTATTAGAGACCTTTTGAACACTCCAAACTATTTCCTGATCTCCGGTTCCCTTGAACCCCTCGTGTTCCCTTTCCACTCGTACTTGTGTCGTTGTGAATCCTTTTTTCGAAGAGAAATTTTCCAACACTCCCATGTTTCCAGACACAATGAGTCTTGATATTGTAAGCACCTTGATACCCCCAGGTATGATAACAGTACCTTTCTTCCCGTTTTGGTGTGGAACAGGATCTGAAGATTCCTTTGTTTTACCCCCTTCAATTCCATCTTTCCCTTTCCGAGGAATCAGGGGCTGTGTCATAGCAAGTGTTCTATCGTTTATCTCCTGTTGCAGAAGTTATAGACGTCACGGCACACGTTTTTCATTTAATCAAGATTATTCAGGGAGCTGCCAATCCCGATTCAAGCCAGGAAATTAGATGCCTGGGTACCTCTCCTGTATTTGGGTAGATGAACTGTCTTTGTGGAGAAAGTTGGGATTGATTTCCTCGCAGAAGCCCTGTACAACTTCTCGTTTCACGGCATTTTTGGGGTTCTCTTCGTGAGTATGCTTTCCTACCTAGGTGTTGCCTGCTTTCCAAGATTCAAGATCTACTGAAGCTTGGCATCTGATCTGCTGCTTTCGAGTTTGAGTTAGCCAGCGTTCTCTTTGCCTCGTCCGTCGTGGACACTTCTTCCGGCCCTGTCCTCCCATATCTCTAGGTTCCTCCCCCTCTCCAGCGTGGGTCTTTCTCCACCGACTCGATACGATGGCCTCACGTGGTTTCCCATTTCAATAAGCCTTTATGCTGATCAATGGTGGCTCAGTCATAGCTTTACTCTCTCATATATGTGAGTTAGCTTCCGGTAAGGTCTCGTGCCCAGGATCCCTGAGGCGAGGCGAGGCGGCCGATATGTCCCTGTGATCGCCTTGAGGCATCTACTCTGAATACCCTCGAGCGGGTCAACCGCTCTTTCCTGGATCTTTGTCTTCGGGTCGTTCAGTGTTCGTCTTTCGCCGCTGTTGGTCACAATCGTCGAGTTTTGCGCCCGCACTCCAGATGGGCACAACGTGCCCATCTGGAGTGCGCGAGACGGGCAACCGATGGCAGCTGAATTTCGCCTTCTTAACCAAACATCCCAGTCAAGTCCTTGGTCCAGATAAATCCCAGGGGGGTTGATTAGGGTCCTGTCCTTGAATTTGCAGTGATACTTGGAGGTTGTGTCTTTGTGTCTTTGTCTTTAGAGAAGTGGACTATCTAATAATCATGAGAATCTGTTTCCGTTGACCTGTTTGGTGCCGTAGATAGCTCATAGAGATGACAATCTAACTCTCTTATTTACGAACATAGCAAAGGTCTTTCGGTCAAAGCCCTCTAACTCTACCTCGTTGAATTCTGCATCGCTCAAATTTTCCTTCTGGAAAGTGCACTTATACCATTTTTCGGGGTGAATTCTTTTACCGTCGGTCGTCTCGCCGCGTGCTTCCTCTCTTCTTCTCTTTCGTGAATAAGTCTGTCTAGATGCCTAGGTAATCAGCATGGCTTCAACCATCCCTTGTCTAGGATCTCGCTGTGATTCCCATCATATCTTCTTGATTGCTTACCATGTTCTCGAATTACTAGTCCCTGAGCCTTTGCCTTAAGTATTCTGCTCTAAATCTTAGTGAGCAAGCCATCACCGCCTGCTTACTTTTTCTTCAGGAGTTGCTCGAGATTTACTCGTCAGCGAGAGCTTCATAGGTCACCTACGAGGTTAATTACACTAATGACAGGGCTCTAGAGTTGAGGAATCAAACGATTATGTGATCAAAAGTGTCCATAAATCCCTGAGAAGAATGGTCTGGCCGCTAAATCTTAAATCTGTAATATTGAAATTTTATCACGTCCATGTGCACAAGCTTTCTATTAAGAGATAAACCGTGGCTCTACAGCCATCCTTATATCAAACTTTGATAATATTCCAGCTGGTGCACTGAGTGACAGATGCGTTGCGTATAAATTGAGGTCAGACTGAGCCACAAAAGAAGTGTAATATAGGGCGTCGTTTTAAACGGCATTACTTTTTATTTCTTCAGCTATAAAGATTTCTCCTTACTAAGATGATCAATTTGGATATCTGTTTTAGTAGTTATTAAAGCAATGAATCTTAAAAGGCTTCCTTCCCAATGATTACCGGGCGTGACGTACAGGATACAAATTTCCCTAGTTGCTCCAAATACTTGAGGGAAGCATAGATGCACTCGTCTATTTCCTATCCAGCCATTAAAGCATGTACATATTTGAGTCTTGCTAGCATCTCACCTCCTCTATTTAGCCCAGGTTTTGATATTTCAGAAGTAATTCAAAGTGCTTCCAGCTTTATCAGGCATGTCCTCCGCTTTTTAAAATCTGATCAATATGGCCTCGACTATTCTTGTAGGTAGTCTCTAGATACTGTAATTTTTTCTCGAGATTTTTGACATCTGACTTGAGTTCATCCGTCTCATTTCGAAGTCTTTTGTTCAAATTCGCAGTCGGACTGAACACAAACCTGTATACACAATTTGTCATTGAATTGGTCTTCTGGCTGCCACGGATTAACGTGTCGTTGCTGTGCTCAGGGCGCGAACATGGTTGCCTGCAGACTGATGCACGCCAACGAGACCAAGTGACGTTGTTTCTGGACAAGCATGCTCACATTTTGCCGACTCCCTCATAAATCTTTGTATCGGATGGTAAGCTTGCAACTTCCTTAGATGTGAGGTCTCGCATTCGGATCTCGCGTTGCTTGGCAAGAATCTGAGACTTGACGATGGCGACTTGTTGCTGGGACTGCGTCGCCTGGGCCTCGATTTCTTGTAGCAACTACGCCAACATAGTTAGTTGCGTGTACTGGCTCTCGGATCATGCGATGGTTTCTTCTTCAGTGGACTTGTCATGATGAGATTGACCTACGTTTGCCAGAGCTTGGTTTGGGATGGACATGGTGCCCTGTATGGCGTGATTAAGTCAGATGGTCAAAATAGTTTGTAGTGGTATGTATATGTTTGTTTGCACATGTATGACTGCCTGGTCAACTTTCCATCAATTTTCGCTTTTCATTATTCAACGTCCACAGGCTCTAAGAGTTACTCGTACATTCCAGACCAATGTCAAACGTGCTCAGAATTTACTTTACTGCTATAATGACACAGAAATTCAGACTTTTGCAGAGAAACGGTTGATCACAGACCGCACATATAACCTCGATATCTTCGCCTTCATTTCCTAGAAGAGAAACGACGGTTCAAGGAAGATAACTCAGATACGTGGGGAGCAGAGTCAATCTAGCACTTGTCCAGCTACGTGTATACATACAGTGCACAGTGTACCAAATTCGCAAGTTACCATGCGCTGTCACCAAGTCATGAAAGAGATCCCTCAATAGCCATTCCAACTGGATTCCGGCTGGTCCATACGTAGGAACGGCTACACGTACAACCCAATTTCTTTCCTGTAATGATTCGAGATGTCGAGGGATTGATATTCCTGCATCACTTAAACAACAGTGGCGGCAGCCGAAACCTACGGCAAGGAGATTAGTCATCTTATTAGCGGAGGGCGGCAGATTTATCTCAGGCACTTTGATCCACTTTCCAGTCACGTTTTCTCACTTTAGTCAGCAAACTATGAAAGGGGTCTGAGATCGAACTAGGAATTTTATATGGGGACGGCATATGAATTTTGGACACGTCAAGGCTTCAACAACGGATATCTCAGCAACAAGGGCTTAAATCGGAAAACGAAAAATATCAGTCTTCAAGAATTCTAATTAAGTACTTCTGGATGAATTTTCAGGTATTTTCACCCACATGGGGGGGGAGCCACTGCACATTTTACTTCGTAGATTCAAATCATTTCAACTATCCTCCCCAGTTCGAACTTCAGTCACAACAGATCATCGCATCTTTTGATATATACACTCATCAAGATCATTGGAAATCACTTTGTATTTAAATATCATCAAATTTTCAGATCAAAAACAAGTGTTTATTCTCAGAGTTCTTACATTTATCATTCATCGGTCCTTTCTCAAAAAGAGCAAGAAATAGTATGCAGTCAGCTGTTTCTGGGATTCTAAAGTAATGCATGTTGCAGAAAGTATTCAACGATGGGCAAGCAGCTTAGCCTAGCCGGCTCGCTGGCGACGGCCAGACTTGGCAGCATCGGCCAACACACAAGAAGCCGCTTCAGCAACTGCAAGACTCATTCTTAGTGAATCGCGACGAAAAAAAAACAATCATCAAGCTGTTTTTTGGATTTTAAGGCTAGGCCGCAGTAGCTAGAGGCAATCAAGTGCGTTCTTCGGGGCAACGATCTTTTTCTGCTGGCTCAAGGACAGTCGTAAACCTCCGAAAAAGCAGGATTTCTGGATTCAAGACTATCCAGTTCTATTTATACATTGAGAGTCACTTCATAAATGGCTCAATCTTTTGTGATGATAATATTCTTAATAGCTTCCAATGGATACAGCTCTTCAACAACTTTGTCTACAATGGATTTTGCACGGCGTTTTTTACTTTGACCAGGCCTGTGGATCCAGATCCAAGCTAAGATAGGCCCGAGCTGAGAAATTCAGAGAGGGCCCAGTTCGAGTCGTCAATCCCGATCAAACTTTCAATTATCTTGGGACGTATCTACACCTACCGTACTATATCACTGAGCTGGCCAAACCATTGAGCTGGTCAATTTTTCTTTGCATTTCCTCGCATCAGTCGACTGTTCAAAACTCTCTCTGCACAACGCCCAAACGCACCTACAGAAAAAGGAAGATTCATCTATCACTTTACTTTAATAATACTTGTAGATTTTTTGTTAGATAGTCATGAGAATTATTCGATATGGTTACGTGTAAATATGCCCAGACTTTTTGGCCAGCTCAGTGATATTGTCAAGTAAGTATTCCTAAATGTGGATATGAAGCGTGGGAAAGACGTGAATTGAGGATAGAGTATAGCGATATAAGGATACGATAACAATAATATAGAATTATATTGCACGGAGGAATCTTTACATAACTACTAGCGTATGCCAAGATAAGCTAGATGACTCAGCAATTCCTGACAGATATTGTACGTTTCTTATTTACATGTAGTGGGATATTGCTGAGTATGACCATTGATAAGACTTACTCTACTGTTCAAGCCAGGAAGAAGACAGGATGAAATATAATTTTGATTTCAAGATAATTTTACAATGATACTGGAAAGTAGATGATTTTATTAATTTGGAAGAAACTACAGTAGGTATTACATTACATGTACCTGGTCTGCAGACTATACGTACATTTAAATGCACACTTAAAAACGGAGGTATAAATTGCACTTCTGGTTGATAGAGCTCACCCTAATCGAGCTTTGTGCAGTTCCCATATAAAAACCGAGGTTTGATCATAGACCCTACTTGGGGATTCTGTATCAACGTCTCTCCGTACTAAAGTACGGGGGCACAAGTACATTGCCCACACAAGTTTATGGCCCATTTTAGCGTACTTCATTTCTTAGTTCAACCTCTTCTTACTCTAACCACTGTCATTTCATAGTACCGCACTACTACTGCTGGCCCGCATAGAGGCCGAACTGCCTGAGATTATGCAAGTTCCAAGGCAGGTGAAAATTCTTTTCCTTAGGTCAAAGCACAGGAAGAGGGGAAGGCGAGGAGGAGGAGGAGGAGGTCTGAAAATTCGCTGAACACCATTCCCCCCGACTTTGAGATCAGTGTCAATTGACTTTCATTCATCACTAATTACGATCTAATTTCACTGTGGACAACGCAATCGAAAAAAAACCCCAATTTTGAATGGAAAATATGGAACTGGGCAGTGCATTCTACCGATACATTCAATTTCAAGTTACGAAAATCGATTTTCATAGAGTTAGGACGTAATTAGTAGACGTTAAAAATGAATGAAAGTGAAATGGAAATTGATCTCAAAGCCGGGGGAATGGCTCTTTGCGAATTTCAGACCTTCTCGCCTTCCCCTCTCTCTGTGTTTTGACCAGGGGAAAAGAATTTTCACCTGCATGTAGACTCGCATATTCTCAAGCAGTTCGACCTTTATGCGGGACAGCAGTAGTAGTTGTAAAAAGTTGAATTTTCAAACTTAAAAAATGGATCTTTGATGCGTCTCTTGCAGGGGCTTGCAGGAGAACCGTTCATGCAGCTATGAGAAAGTCTTGTATGCTACTGATTGCTGATGGTCGTTTGACGTTTACATAACTTTAGACAAATGTAAAACACTGCAGGGATCGGCTGGGCCTCCCATTCTGGAATTTTTGTTGCGGGAACCCATTTAACGCCCAACGCTGCAGCTACAGTGAGGTAAGCATTTAACGCACAAACAGCTAAAGTTTTGTCGCCACATTCCCCCATCAAGAGGCAAAAGCGTACAGGACTTTTACCCGTCTTTATTTTTCCTGCAAGCCAGCCTGAGAAATGCAGCTTTTTGGGTGTGAAATTTGACTTTTAACAACTAAGCTTGGGGAACATAGTACGACGCCCCCGATGAATTATTCACAAAGTGTATTTGTCAGAACTCAAAGCAGGAATATCTACTGGGTTTGGTACAGCCGGCCGTCTCACGAGATATGAAATCCAGGTAGATAACAGAACATTCTATGTGCTGCTGCCTACTGATGGCCGGAAGATGCGTACGAGAGTATGACTCTTGGCGTGTCGAGGTTGCGGAGTCAGGCGGAAGTAAAATAAGAAGAACCATTACACGATTGTACAAGCACCTACGGGAATTTAACCTATTATGAACTATATACTCAATTCTGTAACTGCGGGTGGTCCCCCTCTCTTCATTTGGAGCCGAGTGTCACGGGCTGCGCCCTGGTTATGCTGTGGCTAGTGGCTGTGTTGTGGCTATTGGTTGGTGGGGTAACACCAGGGACCGCGGCACGAGTTTTGTTTATAAAGCGCACTCCCCCTTACTTTGTACCTCTTAAATCTCCGTAGATAAATATACATAGTTTGTGGCACCGTATTCCGCGACAGCGAGACCGCTTTGCCCCTTCACATATATTTATCTCTTATTCTAACTTTTTTCTCTCCGTGAGGCCTGGCCCGGAAGAGACTGTTAACCTAATCTCGTGATCCCCGTACAGGATCTGCCAGTGAATGTTATACGAGGTTCCTGTGATTTCAGATTCATCGTCAGAAAATTCGAGGGATTCTTTCCATTCCACAGTGGGCAACCAGACAAGCTCATTTACAGCTAAGATGTCATCCGACCAGCCGATGGGAAACGTAGAATCAAACGATATCCCAGCAATATCAGACGGACAGGATTTTCCAAGGCCAAACCAGCAACCCTTCCAGCTCAACATGTCAAACATATCAGAGGAAGAAATTCTCCTTTTCCGAAAATTCTTGGAATTAAAGCGTCGAGAGGAGTCTGGGGCACTACATACGCAACCCCAAGCGACAACAATGATTACCAGGAAAGAGACTCCATGGCCCTGCTGGAATGGTTCAAAAGAATCGTATCCTGTTTATCGTTTCAAACTACAGGTCAAAATCGAGGAAGATCTAGCAATTTTGGGATCAAACAGGGCTATCTGTATGGGTATGGTTGAATCACTGCCGGAAATAAAAAAACCACTAGTGTCCAACTGGTTTATGAAAGGGGGCTCAAAAGGCCAATATGACTGGCGCGAATTCCTCAACTGTTTCGACGAACATTTTGAGAGCAAACAAGCAGGCTTGGAAGCAGGAGACATCCTTGTCAGGATGCGCCAAGGAGAGAACCAATTCTTTGAAGATTTCATTCAGGACTTCGAAAACCAGCTTGCTCGCTGCGACGGAGAAAATTGGTCTTCAAGCCCTAAGCTAATTTTTGTTCATGCTGCTATTAACGAAAAACTGCGTGCGGCCTTAGTGGGTAAGAAACTCACGCTAAGCATGGGATATGAATCCTGGGTTTCGAGAGTCCGTCAAATCGCCGCTCAAGTAGAGGCCATGAATAGTTACCGGCCAAATTCTTCTAAATTGCAGACGGGGACCTTCTTCATCCCGGGAAGAGGTACAATAATTCCTCATTTATCCAACTCGATTGCCAAGCAACCTCTGAGTGATCCCGATGGAGATACGATAATGAGCGGGGTTAACGCATTAACAGCAGCGAACTCGAAAGGAAGGAATAAAGGCCAGAAAAACAGCCAATCAAAACCCCGGGCCCCATGGAGATCGCCAGACGAATTTCGGAAGTTGCTTGACAAGGGGTTGTGCACGCGGTGTGGAAAGCCGGGAC
>JAKRRZ010001088.1:0-13595 GCA_022627015.2 Podosphaera aphanis
CAAAGCCTGAAGAGGGCCCAAAGCAGCATTGCCATGCAGATAAGAAGCGAGCACATCGGGCTCAAATCTTATCTGCACCGAAGAAAAGTCCCTGGAGTTGACAGCCCAAACTGCCCGTGCGGATATCCTTCGCAAAACGTCAAACACGCGATCATGGCCTGCCCCCAATGGGCCAAAGGAAGGGCGGAGGTGTGGAGAAAGTCCAAGAGCCGATCATTTGAAGAAATGATGAACAACCCGGAAGACATAAGAAGAATAACGCAGTGGATCTTAGACCAGGGATGGTTAGAGCAGTTTCGATTGGTCGGGGAAGTGGAAAGACAGGTGAAGGAGCGGGAGGAGAAAAGAATGAGGCGAGTGGTAGGAGCTTGACGTGAGGATATCCGTACCGGACAGAACAGTACATCGCACTTCCTGAAGGGTAACTTCAAAAACAGTAGAACCTTACCAGGTAGGTCTAGGAGGTTTTCACCGAAAGGTTTCCTCCTATGTAAACTAGAGAGTTTGATAGACACCTGCGTGGGCCATTAAAGGCGCCAAATCAGGACAATGAAATCAAATCAAATGGAATTTTCGTTGGTAAAATTCAAAGATGCAGGTGAGACGCGTGAATAACGCGTAATGCTCGATGGTAAATATGGGCTTCTTGAGTACTATATTTGTGGTGTGAATTCCAAAATTTGCATTCCACTTCTCATATCTTCTAAGCATCTTTTTATCTCGCGTTAATAAGAGTCTGATGCATTGGTGGGCCTGTAGATGGCGTTGAGCCTCAAACATCCCAAACCTGTAATTCTCTATGATGAACTTCAATTGAGGCTGTCGCAGCCCAAATCGATGGAGACCTTTTATTTTTTGGTGCACTCTCAACTCTAGCGGGTCTTATTTTATAATCTGGCTTTTTTTTAAACGATTCAAATGATATAGTGGTGAAGAACGCGCTCGGCATAAGAATTAAAAGACTTCGTGGGTCATTGATGGGGCCATTTGGGGGTTTCACGGTGACCTGGTTTTTTATTAAAAAACCGTGATTTCATACAAAACCTCATCTGATTGGCCAATTTTACCCTTAAGAATTCGAATGATCGACAGAGAGAACGCAATTGGCAAATCAGATGAGGTTCTGTATGAATCCACAGTTTTTTAATAAAAAACCAGGTCACCGTGAAACCCCCAATTAGACGTAAGTATGGTGCGTCTCACTTAGTCGCGACACTAAACTTACCCTACTTTTCGTTGTTAATTAGTCTACCACAAACCCACAAATTTAATTCTGTGACCCCTCTAAGTTAGCTAAGTATCTCTTTAATAACTCCAGCGTTTCCGAATTTAAATATATGGCATTGTTGTAAAGTAATTAACGATTGAAAATTGTCACTATTGTATGGGGAGTCATCCAGAATGGTCGAGGACCCACATTTATTTAGCCCAGAATTTCAGAGTCAAAAATAATTTTGTGGACGGCGTGCAACTTCACGTGCCCTGGAATTTTGTCCGTAAGTGTGTACAATTCCCTCTGGGTGGGTGGAAGGTAATTTAAGGAATTTACTTAGGTCTCAAATGTGACCAATACCCGGTCGGAGGTCGGCGTTTGGCTATTTGAGGGCATGTGAGGGGGGAATTTCAATTTCTGGATCACGGGTACCTATTTTTGGCGCTATTTTTGACCCGGTTGTGCCAAGTTCCGCCCTAATACGGTAAACTTATCACATGGAGAACTGCAGACAACTTGGCCCATGGACCCATTTATTTCGCGACTAAGTGAGACGCACCATAAATAGAAATTACATGTGATGGCATCGGCACCAGCGCTATTTGTAGCCTTATTCAACCTCATAACTGGCTGGCGAAGTCAACCTCTTCGCCTTCACGCGGTACCGGCTGTAAACGTTCAGTATGATAGCTGCACATCTGAGACAGCCAAGAAGAGTCGCATTCGATCAGGGTCAGAGGCCCACATGCATTCTCAGTCGGAGCCTTCTCAATAGGTCAAGCATTCTCTCCGCCAGAACTCGACTCAAACCTCAAACCTCAAACCTCAAACCTCAAATCTATCTCTACTTTCTCTACTTTCTCTACGTCTTTTCGAATACTCTTCTCCACCGAGGGCCATTCCTGAGATAATTAGCACTACATCGACCTTGTCAAGATCCCCGAGTATACGCCCTCGATAATATGGATACCCGACTGAGGGACTATGTCGCTGGGTACAAAATTGGGAAGGGAGATTCCTTGTGTCAATCGAAGAATGATTTTCTTCTGGTGGTGATTGTAGGATAGATGAAGGGCAGAAATTATGGACATGAAGGGAGGGAAGAGTTTCTGAACAAGGAATATTGTGGAAAATCTCCAACTTCGAGAGAGCGTTGTGCGTGCCAAGACCTCAACCAACGAAAGAAGATGGAGTTGTGGTCCGCCATCTGAGTCATGTCCGAGATGAATGTCCTGCGGCCTGAAAATCTGCCCCGGCAAGAAACGAGGATGTTGTGTGATCACATCCGAGCGGTCGCGAAAAATGGGATAATGAAGCTTACTGAGATGTCTAAGGTTTTTAGGGGTATATTTCCTTGGGCAGGTATCTACGGTTGAGGGGAGAAGCGAAGCGGAAGTCTCAATGTGCATAACCCTGTCGTGGTACCGGCGAATGCGTCTTCAGTATGAGTGTTTCAGCGTCAAGATTGTATTATCCCTTCCACTCGCACTAAAAAGCTGCAAAGTTTCTCATCCAACATTTTAAACCTCCTACTGGGTGAATAAAACTGCCCATTTTGAAAATACTACTACGACCTCACGCAACGAATCAAGTCATCCATGTCATAGGGCTACAGCCATTTAGGAATAATTTGGCCCTAAGCCAAATACAGCCCTTCGCTTAAACTCGCTTATTCCTCAGACCTATCCTCGTTCAGGCGCGGGTTTTCTAGAAGGTTCTGGAATATCGGCGACAAGATTCTACAGAATGATTTAGAAGTTGATGGAAGCAAAGGAAGTGGATTCCATAGAACCACTTAGAGCCTTCGAGAAGACCTTGAGGCATGTATAAGTATAAGGTGGTTCATGTATTTAGATTCTCTTAGTTAACACAATATAAACTTCTTTCAGGTGACTTATTTTTGTCCTTACAATCTTGTCAACCCTCTCTCAATCCAGCTATCCAGGCTTATCTTCATACCTCGACCGGTGACCACAAACAAATTTTCGGCGCTATTTGTCTCTTCTGGGAAGATCAACATTGTGATACCAGGCAAGACATCGCGCAACAAAAGATCAAGCATCGTCGCACGGTCAAAATACAGCTTTTCCACGATGTCATCGGTATTGTGAATTCCTTTGCACTACCAAAAATTCAAGAAGAAATGGGAAAGCTCACCGATGCTATGCCACAAGCTTGCATTTGTTCGATTGAGCAAATCATGGGACTTCCTTGCTTTCAAAAAACTGACGCTCGAAAACGCAGCCCTGGTAAAATCGCACTTGCCGATATTGACGCTCACTGGTACTACTACCAGCGCAGAGGAGAGCAACCCCAGTTTGAACGTCGTATCCTATTCGAACCATCAGTTATAAAGGGGAAAGAGCGGCTATAAGGAGGCAAAAATAACTCCAAAAAAGCTAAAATTTATAGTGTGTCATCAACTCTTCAGGATCCTTCCCTTCGTGTATATGAAGCTTCAAATCCACCTTTTAATCCAGCAACCCCTTTCGTAAGCGAAGACGAGGAGCTCTCTAGCTTTTCAAATCCCAGCAAAAGCACAACCCGACAGCTCGAAGTGGATACTACCGAAAGCTACTTGGAGCCCTCCACGACTACGCTAGGTATCACAAGAGGTGTTGATGGGGTCAGACATCTGTATGAAACAGGAACAGTTCTTGAGAGAACCTACACGAGAAGGATCAAACTCGACAAGCTATCTAGTACATGGAACAATTAGACAACGTATTTCTTGATATCGACTCGCAAGAGTTCATGAATCAGATAATTTCTTTGTTGACCCTCGGACTCAATAGCCTATTTAATAGAACTTTTACATTTAGAAGTATTACAGCAGATACCATGATTTTTTCAATTTTCGTCTTTTTAATAAAAGGCCCCTTGCATGATTGTGTAACTTTAACCATAAGAATTTTGTCACGGTGCCGTCATTAATCATTAGTTGTCGTTCCTGGTGAGAAGTATAGTACTATGGTGATGAGGTTGCGAGGCTACGAGCTCCATTTGTGCTAACGCCATGATGAGTTGATCTAGATTTAGCTGTCCCCTAATTATATTGTGTAACCAGTTTTTATCCAGGTCCGAGTCTTGCGTTATGGCAACGCCTCGAGGCTTGACTCTAGTCCTTTCGTGTCTCTGCTGCTATCTGAGTTGTGATATAGATGGATAGAAAGGGCCAGTTAATGCAAAACTGCGGCCAGGCGAAGGGGGCGCCGCTGTGTACCATCTACGTCAGAGACAGCGTCAAGTCCGGCTTTGCACAGCCAAATTTTCTTTCGCTCCCTTCCATTCTCGACCTTTAAATTCCAAGATTTGTGTACTTCTTCCTGAAGTGAGGCTCTATTCGTTAGATCTGTTCATTTTTTTGATGATCTTGTCTCGAGCTAAGGAGCCCATGAGCGCTGCCAGGCTTATTTGTGTCACTTGTCGGCGTACTACTTGCCTGCTAACATCGAACGCAGGTCGAGACTGCAGTGGCTGTGGGCGTGGTGCGGAACATCAGAGATACGACTATCAGTTTCATCTCTGATGAAGTAGTCGACGGAGCCTACCAAGAACCAGAGTGACGCAGGTAGTTGTGCAGAAAACGTGTATTGCGAGACAAGAGACAGACTGTAGGCGAGACTTTGCTCTTACGCTCAAGAACTGGACATGAGTTGACTGAAGCGCGTCATTTGACCAGAAGAGACCAAATCATCACTTGTACTTGTAGTTAGATGGCAGTTCTTGTACGAAGGAAAGGCACAAAGGTTGGTATCGTGTGTCAAAGAGAAAGCTGCATGGTTGTAGGCGAGAATTCACAAGCCCTGCGAGGTTTTGTCTCTTGGACTTGCTTCTTCCAGCATATTGAACATCTGGACGATAGCGCAGTCTCACCTTTTTCAACCGTGGTATAATCTCTCGCTGTCGTTTTTCCAGGAACTCTCCTTGTTCATCATCAGCTTCGATCTTCCTGACTTAAGAGCCATCCATAACAGGGGTACGAAAATGTGCATAGGGGATAGGATCTGTACGCAATTTCCATTCAATAATTACATGTATATGTGCATGAGAACTATATAGCCGAGCTTACAGTTTTCGCTTTTTTTCGTGAGTTTATGTGTTCGTCTCTTTTTATCATGATTTCATGACTTCATAACTTCGTTATCGTAAGTTTTGCAATCATGATCTGTCCTTTAGTTTGCCACAGGCAGAACATGTCCACCACTTATCTTCCATCTTCATAGTACATCGTGAGCAGGTCCACTTTTTCTCTTCAAAGCCTGAAGTCTGCCGTGATGCTGTGCTCATTTCTTCTCTTCCAAAAAGCCGAGTCAACTCGATGGGCCGCTCAGTGTTACAAGCACTACATACTAAGAAGTCTCGAGGATTACATAGTGTACAAGTAGGACAACTCCATTCTGATGTTTGTTTTTGCGATGGTGGGTTAGAAGGAGTTGATAATGCGTAGATCGGATAAAGAGGAGAATCTTTCACCATAGTTTTTATTTTTTTGGTAGCATTTTGTGTGATGGTCTCGATCGACCGGGAAAAAGGTTTTTGGACCGTAGCGTTGGATCTTGGTTGCTCTGTTTGAGATTTTCTTTCTCGATCTTCCTGAACCAGCTCCCAGAGGGCTTGGGCAATTGCGCATTCATTCGCCTCATCTTCCTCGGCCTGGCTCGCAAACCCATTTTTGGTAGCTTGATGGGCCAAGTTCCCAATTTCTCTTTCATCCTTACGACCTGCACCACAGCCATTCAGAACTGTCGTCCTTCTCTGAAGAGCATCAAGTATTACATCGCGAATGCTTGCGCAGGCGGACGCAGGAAGCCCACCTAATTTACGACCGGGTCCAGAATCCAACAATCTCTTTTCAGCTGCAGCGGCAGCTTCGCGGGCAATTCTTCTTACTTCGCGAATGGGTATTATTTTTCGTCCACCAAGAACTCGGCCTTCAGACAAGAATCCTTCCCCAGTATACCCTTTTAGTATTAAAGCTTCATATTCCGACCTTAGCTGGTCCCATAAAGCATGGAATTTGGCATCATGGGGACCAAAAACGTTGTGACAGAGCTCATGCAACATTGTATCGACTACTTGCTCAAAGGGCAAAAACTGACAATGATCTGTAGCATATCTTAATCTTAGACATATTTGTTCCCCACGGTTTTTGTTGATTCCTATGCTTGTTGGTAAAATAGAGCGAAGTGAAGGGGAGAGCAGTTTTACCGAGAAGATTGCCCTCTATGGGATAGAATTCAGACAATGTACCAACTTTCCAGTTTCTCGCCCTCATAATTGGTTTCACGAGAGACGCAATCCTTTTAATCGTGTGAAGAGCATCCGGAGCGCGCGGAAGCTTGTCGAGATGTGAATACCGGAGAATAAGTGCATTTTGCGGCGCCATCCTTTGTCCACCCGTCGCGAGTGACAGGATGGGGGAAAGTTCATATAGATGTGCATGTGCATTGATCATAATTACATACAAGATAGTAAATAAACACGCGCGACCCCACGTCCCATAATTTGTAATCATAATTCTAGATCCTTACTAACGCCTTATCTCGCGCAGATTGTGATGAGATTACACAATGTCACTAAATGAACAGAAGTTATTTGATACTGTAAGTTAGACACTGTTCCAAATTACGGCAGTGAGTAACAAGAGTATTACAGCTAGCCGGGGCGCCAAGTGACTTAATACAGCTTTCACAAAATGTTGCTGATATCGTGGACACTCATCTCAATAAAGTCTCTTATGCTCTACGAGGTGTCTTGCAATCTAGTCCATGGCTTCCGGAATCAGTAAAGCCAAAACCATTACCACCGCCTCACAAATCATATATACCAGCTGTGCCGTCATCACTTTATTCACGGCTGACAACTTGGGTCTCGAAGAACAAGATCACATCAGGTGTGATTGTGCTTAGTCTCGGAGGACTAGCCTACTACGTGATTAGAAGTAAAACTAATCAGAAGAAGAGAAAAGCAAAACGGGCCAGAGATGGCTCTAGATTAGAAGTGGTGATCTTAGCTGGCCGGCCCGGAGACCCATTCACTCGCTCAATATCTCTGGACTTAGAGCGTCGTGGTTATGTTGTATATATTGTGTGGTGAGTACTTGGAACTAAACTTCTCTTGATGCCTTCTCTACTGATCTAGGCAAAAGTGCAACGAAAGAAGAGGAGGAGATTATTAGGAACGAAACACGAGCAGACATCAAGCCTTTGATGATTGATATCCGAAATGTGAGCTCTATTTTCTTTGATAAAAAGCTATTTTGGCTGATTGGAATTAGCCTACTGCTGCTAGATCATCAATTGACCGCTTTACGGCATATCTTCAATCGCCACATACCGCCTTCCCCGGCGCAAAGCAACATCGTTTAATCATGCGTTCTCTGATAATGATACCAACGACAAACTTTCCTACCATTCCTATTGCCACTCTAGCTATGGGTACCTTATCCGACCTGTTAAACAGTCGATTTGTGCAACCTATAATGACAATTCAATACTTCCTCCCACTTCTTCAGAGCGCGGCTTTCGCACAGTCAAGCTCCCAATCAGATCAAAATTCTTTAGACTGTAAACCCTCAGTCCTCGTACTCACACCCTCGATTATATCTTCGATAGATCCAGCTTTTCACCTACCTGAAGCCAGTATCATTTCGGCATTGGCCTCTTTTACCAATGTCCTGGAGCAAGAGCTTGCTCCGTTGTCAATCCCAGTAACCCATCTTCAACTCGGAACGTTTGATTTATCAACCTACAATCCTCACAATCGACAACTAACGATTCAGTCTCAGCGAGCAGAAACCCTGACTTGGGACGAGGCAACACGACTTAATTATGGTCGAAATTATACTATTTCTACTTCGAGAAATTGGGGAAGAGAGAGTAACCTGCGGTTATTAAATAGTGCCGTGCTTGACGCGATGTATAGCCGACATGGTGGCGTTATGAGAGTAGGATCAGGAAGCTCTATCTATGGATTCGTTGGAAAATGGGTTCCTAGGAGTATCATCTCATGGATGATGGGGCTAAGAAAATCTGATAGAGGATTTGTAGTGAACTCTCAAACCTGCAGCTCAACTACCAGTGGAACTGATAATGGCGAAGTGGCAAAGCCTCCAGAAACACTGGATTTATGCGGTCTTAAGGATGAGGAAGCATTCAGAGATGCGGATGTTTGGACTTCAGGTTTCGAGTCAAATGAGGGAAGTGAAGGGTTTCAGTCTTGGAATGATTTTGGCGGCAGCTCACCCCAGCCAAACTGAGGAATGTTGCTTTGTACAGTCAAATTGAAACGATGGATTCATGGTAAAAAACTTACCAATGATGTTAAGACCTTCACACACGATACAGCCGTTGAAAAGTGCAAATCTCATATGAAAACTTCATAGCACTGATTTCATCTTTGCAGAACGATGTACAACCATACTTACCGATATATAGGGAAGAGTTCCTTGTAAAAGGAGTAACCGTGAGAAGCAGAGAAACCCGATCCAAACTTTCAAGGCCTGCCCCTCTGCCCTATCATACTCGGACATGTAGGTTATAGTAGAGTTTCGTGATTATCAACAATAACAGGAAGTCGAATTTGTTTCCATGCGCGACAGGATTGCGGCCAGGGAAATCTCTCTGATCGACTTGGCACGGGCAAGACGCAAGACAAAATGCAACCGGACTGAGCAATATAAAATCCGCACATCGAAAGCAACGCGCTGATGGTAGCCAGTGGCGAACCCCTGAGTATCCACTGTGGCCAAACACTCTGTCGTGAGACATCTAAAAATCTCGCCATAAAAATCCTGCTTCATCTTTTAGGACGAGATGATGAGTTTTTCTCGAGCAAGCCCCCTAGAAATACCTCTTTTCCATTCATCCATTCACCCACTCATCAACTGATTCCTCCTGAGGAAGGATTTCCACGTCTGGAATTTCTGCTGTAAGTGTAAGTTCCATACAAGGGGTTCTAGTAGAATTTGACTGTAGAAATAAAAAGACACTGCCCTTTTGTCCGATTAAAAATACATACTACCCTTTTCAAAGCTTCGGCTCTTGGGCAACTTCCATTCTCTCTAGTGGTATCGCCCCCTACGATTTGAGCTCCCCCTATTTCCTGCTCGAGTATGGGTGTTGGTGTGCCATCGACCCCTCCCCGCATTCCTATCACCGTATTTCTCGCGCTCAGCAACCTGCTCTCGCTCGGCATGCTCGATGAGGAGTCTCTGCTCCTCTTCCAGCTCCTCTGAGGTTTTTTCTACCTTGGGTGTTGCTTTCGGTAGATTCTCCGGCCATCGAGGATGACTGTTCTTGCAGGCCTTGCCGTCGGGACAGAACCCGGCGAGATAGAGCTCACACAAGACCTTGCGAAGATGTCGCTGGGAGCAATTGGGGCCGAGGGCGCAGAAGCCCTTGTCGTAGTGGGGGCAGGGCGGCAGTTTCGACGATGGGTCTAGATGTAGGTACAAGCACTCCTCTGCGACGCATGAGTCACGGCACCGCACGCTGCGCGGACAGACTTACCTCCATTGGAACAGTAGCCGTGGCGGGTGAAGAAGTTACACTCGGGCATCTTGCGCAGGTTGTACTCGTGCAAGAACTCGCAGCCATCGCCCTTCTTGCACAGGCCGCGCAGCCAATGTCTGACGCGATCATGTCAGCCAGGTACCCGCGCGAAGGAAGGGTCCGGGACCGCCCGGCGGGGACGGACTTGCAAACCAAGTTGTTGAAGTTGGAGCTGTTGTTGTTGTGCTTTTCGAGACATGCAAGCCCCGAGGGACAGTGCCCTTGGAGGTAGGCCTTGCACACCGGCCGATTGGGCGATAAGCCGAACCCAAAGGTTTGGTTGAGGTAGGGCGAGAAGACGAAGCTATACTCGGGCGCTTCGTGGTGGAGGATCTGCCGGGCGAGGTCCTTCGCCTGAGGCCCCGGGAAGCCTCGGTCCTGCATCATGTCGAAGGAATGCGGTGATGTCAGGAATGGTGTCGACCGCAGATATGACTGGCGTCACGACAACGTGTATTCTCAAGGGATGGTATGGCCTGGTGTGAGCGTTACGTGCAGTGCAATCAATCTTCTTGACCTTGTAAACTCGTGTAAAGCTCGCCAGAGCGGAATTGTCATCGGTAGAAGAAGAGGATGTGTGAGATATCTTCTCAGGGCACGAGAGCGCGTGGTTTAACACGTCGATGTAATTACCATGGATCACGAAGCAGCCGAACAACCACACCTTACCTCATCGCGCGTTTCAAATCATCTACGCTGCCAAAGAAGGATGTTCAGCATGATTCATCGGTACTTTCCTTACGGTATGTATCATCGTTTGTCAAGTTGATTAATCAGGTTGAAATTGCAGGACCCTGGTGCAACTACAACCACTTCTACACGCCCATACTCGGGCCGAAATTTATTTTCATGTACACAGCACGTCTAAAATCTGAATAACATCACAAATGTCGTAAATAATTGAATTGAACGCAATTATAGTCAATAGTAGACGCTCCTGAATCATATGATTCTAAACTCACGGGTCCAAAATTATTTACATTCTGTCTGACTTTCATGTTTGCGAATTCTTGGACTGCACTTACGATGTTTACCATCTTTAGGAACCGCCATTCAGTGTCTACGTGGAATATATCTTCCCGGCTTCATCCTCTGTAAAGACTCTAGTTGATGTT
The DNA here is from genome assembly GCA_022627015.2 of Podosphaera aphanis. Lineage (NCBI taxonomy): Eukaryota > Fungi > Ascomycota > Leotiomycetes > Helotiales > Erysiphaceae > Podosphaera > Podosphaera aphanis. The sequence goes on from JAKRRZ010001088.1 coordinate 10,884, forward strand.
CCGCCAGAATTTGAGCCTCAGCCCGAAGCCAGTAGCTCTCGTAATTGCAGTTGAAAGTGCATGGCCTGTTTTTAGAAAGTATTTTGGATTTTATTGGTCGACATGACTCGTCATCTGAAGCTTTCATGATAGTAAAAAATACCTTGGGGATTTTGAGGATTGTTAAGAAGACTGAGTGTCGGAGAAGCATGTAGACAGCGGGGGGGTAGACAGGGTGGTTCACAGGCTATTGGGTACCGTCCTACATAATAAAAGAGGTAGATGTATTGCCACTCGGCCAAGAGGCTAGACCAGAATCATAGAACGTTGTGGACTCGGTTATCTCCATATTTATATTACACAAGAAAGGCAATCCTGACACTGATGGAGTAGTGGTGTGGGGATCTGGCTTTGGATCAACTGAATACAAGCTAGCTACTTATAAGTCAGACATCATTACTCGAGAATGAAGCCCTTCTGTAGCATGATTTTCATGTAAAATAAAGCGTTTGCTCTATTCTGATGTTGCATTGTCGAGTGCTGAGTTTTATCGCGCTGATTCAACTTGAAAGCCGCGAGACTTGTCGGTCTAGAGAGTGTAGCACGTGTGATGAGTGAACTGATAGAAAAATTTCAGATTTTCGTTGCCTGTCGGTTTGCAGAAAGTCTGAGATGAAATAACCGCCGCAATCGTCAAGTATAAGGAGCCGTAAGGTCGAGATCTTTTTCGGTAAACATACCTACCGCTATCACTCCTCATCGATCGTATTCGAAGTCTTTCTGTTTCCAGGGGTCCTGTAGAGCAAGTAGGGGACAATTAGAAGAAATCGAGTTGCTTGCAACGATTTTCCTTCAAGAATTGACGCGTATCTCCATTTGAGGCTAGTAGTAGAAAAACTTTCAACAACGGAAATCAACCCTAGAGTTTGAAGGATTTTTACATAGGCTCGTCTTCTGAAGAAGCTTGCCATGACTTAGAAATGGCTTACAGCTCCGAGGGCAAAGTTAAATTCGTCCGAACTGTTGATATCCTCTGTTTAGACGTCGATCCTCTTTCTAGCAACCCTAAATTGATTCGGGATACTTTTAATCTGAACATAAGTAGTGAAATCGAATCTAGTCTTCCTAATAATTGGAGTGCAGGGACAATAGAAGAAATTGTTGCGAATCCATTACTAGTAGGTTACAGGGCAATCGGCTGTTACGGGTTGCTCGGTCGTAACTATGTCTCAATTGTTGTTGCCATGGCTGTACCTTTGTTTATTGTTTACCTATGTACACGGGCACGATTAACGATGTATATAATTGTACCTCTGGCTGTGCGCCATATTTTCTCAGTTAGTTGAAATCACAAGTTATTGAAGTCTACCCTGCTCTGCAATATCATTACTGAGGAACACATTATTGTTTTAACAGAAATGCAAGTTTCCCTCTAATGAAGAATGGAATCTAAAAGTTGCCAAGGAGATTTTGGTCGCCATTTATCGTTACAATGGACACCGCTGTTCCTCGAGTACAAGTGCGAGAGGGGAGGTAAGCTTTGGAATCTATTTGGAAATTTTACCCATTGATTATTTTTTTGGTTTAGGATTCAACCTTAATGAAAATTATGGGTTGAATGATATAGATTGGTGAGTGGAATCAGAGTCGGCGGTTAGACCGATATTGTAAGATATTATAATGAAGTAAAAAATGTCTGAATATGTGTAAAACTCTGTCAGAGAAGTCTTAATCTCTAACTGTGCTTTACCGTCCAGTATATATATTTTAGTGATAAGTGGTTGCATGATTTCTGTTTCAATTGATAAAACTGGTTTATCAAAGATCCATAAAATTGACAGCGTAACAAAGACAATATCTGTGACATTGTTGATGGCATGAAAGATAAAATACAAACAGCAATGACCACAGCAGGTTGATTAATGAAAGTAAAACGATACATCACAAGGCATTGAAGTTTAGGTGTTTGCCACAAGAATAAAAGTAAACACATACAGTCAAACCTCGGATAACTTAGTCTCGCATAACTTTATTCCTCACATAACTTAACTTTTTTTGCTAAACCGACTTGGTTTGGTGCATGTTTCTTATAACTTCATAACTTTACTAAATTTACTGAAAATTAAGTTTTGAGAGGGAGGTTATTTATAGGACAGAGCTTATATAAGCCGCCCGCCCAGCGCGCGACCTTAGATACTCGATGGTATATACGTCATTTGATCTTTCTAAAATCGTTGTACGTGGCTCTATAAACTCGTGACAACGCTTGGCGTCACTTTAGATAACGACTTGATGACTAATCTAAACTCGCTCGAATGAGAAGAAGAATTTCGACGCCACAATCAATCAGTCAACAGCTACATTACAGTTTTGCACAACAAACAATTATTGTCATTTTTGAATCTACATACCCATTACCATCAAAACTAAAAACCTACATTAAAGTAATTATACTCGCCTCATCGAAAATGCCTTCAGTCCAAGAAATGCTTCAGTTATCGATCTTGAATTTCCTAACTAGGAAACTTTTAGGACATGGTTCAGGGAACAGAATGAAGTCATTGAATGGAACTCACATAAAAATACTACTGCGTCGAAAGCGGACGAGAAACTTTCTGAAAGCAGGGCAGAGCAACTGTCCAAGCGTGGAAGACCTGTGACTGTAGAGTGGACCAAAATATTTAGCTGCTCATTCAGTGGTACTCCCAGAATTAAACCCGAGCCTGAAGAGAA
>JAKRRZ010001089.1:0-13588 GCA_022627015.2 Podosphaera aphanis
CCCTGACACTTTTGTGGAGAGCCTCAGCCCAATTCGTTAATGATCGTGCAGATACTTTCCATATTCATATGAAGATTGACCAGAGAAACCTCATGGGAGGAAAATTTACCCCTGTAGCCCTGTATCTTTGCTGGCCCTCAAAGACACTAGTAAATTCAAGACCCTTGCGGGAGAGTACATCTAGTCTACATCTAGCATACTACCTGCACAGATCAAGAAAATTTTGATGGTCCTCTCATAATGGACTTACGCCATTGGAACGATTTGTACAACTCGATCTAATTATTACACAATTTGTGTCTGAAAATTTCCGTGATGTAAAAGTGCAGCTGCTTGATTACATCTCCTGCACAGAGGTTGACCATGTAAACGATCTCTCCGAAGGCTGATATCGTGTCCTAGGAATGACTGCCACATGGCTGCCGGATTAAGGATCCGCAGCAAATTTTCATCTGCTTGAAGCAAAGGCGTATTTACGAGATACTGTTGTAAATGGCGGTCAGCGGGAATTCCGTAGAAATAACGCTTTGGTGGTATTATGGATTGGATGGTAACTTATGGAGATCAGCTATAAGTGGGAAGCTACTAGAAGCTTCTATGGCTCACAATTTGGTACTAGGGCACGTGCACGGGCAACTGCTCGGTGTATATAGTTAAGCTCTGGCCAACCAAGATCGAAATACAGTTCTCTACATCAAGCATTCTGACGTCCAGATCTAGAGTATCACATTTAATCCAGTCAACTGTGATATCACCTCCTAAGACAATTCCCCTTCGTAAGCTCATAACCACAACAGATACCAGTATGGATCGATAGAACGTATCTCTATAATACCTTGAGTGTTCAGGATTCCAGTCAACTGGTTCCCATATGGGTTGTTATACGGAGTAGTAACTCTCCACTATTCGATGACTCTTGGCTTGATTTCCTATCATCAATAATATCAGAAAATAAACTCTGCAACTGAAAAGCAGGTTAGCAGGCTACTTTGTTCAGCAAGGGCTTTATTAATTTGATTCTCCCTTTCCCTACGATGGCTTGAAACAATCTGCCTATCTCTAATAATGGCTACATAATGTTGGTTACCTTTGCATGCAACACAGATATTTTGTTGTAATTGTTGACCCGAGTAACTGTAGACTTATAAAAATGAGATAGTGGTGTGGTGAGAACAGCCCGTTTCAAATTTAATTATAGCCCAATTTAGAGTATTGCAGAATCCAAGACAATATTATGCCGATCATTGCCACGTTTAAATTGTCGCAGGGGTTAAGCGATAAAAGCTATGTTAAAATAGTAAATTGGTATGACAGACTAGGAAATCCGTTTATGTATGTGCCTAAGGTATAAAACTTTCCTTTGTGTGGCTCGCCATTTTAGGTTAGGCAATGTAGATGTAGTGTGGTTTGGGTAGGCGCGTTCCCTAGATTTATATGATTACCCCACCTCAGCACCCAAAAAGAAGGTTACTCTTTCCGTAATATTTTTGTTTGCCATCTTCAGTTCTGTTCATTTACTTACCTATTAATTCATTCATTCATTTTATTCAAATGGATAACGCCATCGAAAACTTCAAGGCGTTTACTGGCGCCAGTGACGAAATAGCCTTACGATACTTGAGCCTAACTGAAAATGTACCTGAGCAAGCAATCCAGCTCTACTTTGACACTCCGGATCTTGCTTCATCTTTGGATCAGCCAAATTTAACATCGGACTTAAATCCACTTCCAACTACACAACGAAAGCCATTGCCCGAGAATGACAGCCGCCCCAATGACGACGATATCATCAACCTAGACTCGGATGAAGAAACATCAGCTATCGACAAGAAAAGGGTAGCTAGCTTTTCTGGGGTTAACAGTGCTAGAGGAGTTACAGGTCATGAGGACGATGAGTCCATTGCCAGGAGGATTCAAGCAGAACTCTATGCAGGATCCTCTTCCATTTCTGATGATATTAGAGCTCCTATTGGACGACGAACAGAGACACTCGTCGGAGGACCTGGTAGTGAATGGGAAGAGGATGGAATGCAATCGGCAGTAATGCAACAAATGAGAACCAGATCTCATGCAAGACCAGGTTTGGACAAGTTTAAATCTCACCTGTTCACCTTACTAATGTTTCAATGATAATATAGGAGTGTTTAATCAGGCTCCAGTACCTTCAATCTGGGATCAAAACTCGGATGCGACTACACGACGCCAGGGCCTCGCGGAGGCAACCGGGGGGGCATCTGAAACGTCATCAAAAGCCACACGGCTTGCTGAACTTTTTCGACCGCCCTTTGAACTTATGCGACAGGTACCTTGGGATGTAGCTAGAGATCAAGGCAAGGAGGAAGGTAAATGGATACTTGTCAACGTGCAAGACCAATCAATATTCGACTGTCAACAGTTGAATCGAGATATATGGAAGGATCCAGGCATAAAAAATGCCGTCAAAGAACATTTTATCTTCGTGCAGTACTCAAAAAACGATCCTCGAGGGATTCAGTACATGCAATACTATTTCCCGAACAAAGATAATGATGCGGCTTATCCTCATATCGCCATTATCGACCCTAGAACCGGTGAGCTTGTGAAGATATGGTCTGGACGTCCCGTTCTACAAGCCTCTGACTTTCTTATTCAAATCTATGAATTTCTCGATAGATATAGTTTGGATTTCTCGAAAAAAAATCCTGTTGCCAATAGGAAGCCCGAAATTACAGAGTCCATCAATGTCGATAGATTGACTGAGGAAGAAATGCTCGAATTAGCTTTACAGAACAGTCTTTCCAATTGCGCTGAGAGTGAAAATAAGGGATACCATCCCGACCACCTAACTAAGGATGAAGTTGATATGGTCAAAGGAAAAGGTAAAGAAATTGAGCGGAACCCAATTGACGACGACCAAACATCTTATGTCGCAACCTCATCTCCAGCATCTGTTTTTTCCCAAATCTCATCCAAAAATCCACACACGCAACCAGCCTTAGGGCCCGGCGCAACCCGTATTCTGTTTAGACACGCAAGCGGACGTGTTGTGCGAATTTTCAAGACCGATGATCTAGTACGACGAATTTACGAATGGTTGAAATCTGAGCCTATTGAAGGCAAGACCGGAATTGATTTTGAATTGAAGGCAGTGGGAATGAATATCGACTTGATCGATCGCCTGGACGAAACGATCGAGACATGTGGACTCAAGAATGGAACGATCATGGTAGAATTTGTACAAGCTGATGATGATGATTAGAGGCGATCAACTGCTTCTCAAAACTTTTTTTAGGCGTTAGGATACCACTGGTGGACGTTTGACTTTGCAGTACTTGGGTGGGCGTTGAGTTCTCATTTTGAGGTAAGTCTCTTGACTGAACAGCTGTAGCTTTTAACGGGATAGCCGCAGACAGTACATTATAGACATGTAATATTTTCGGTAGCGGTCTACTGATTATGAAACAACTTTTTATCTAGAAATAGACAAAACTATTCTGTTGAAATTTTGATGAGCATCTGACAACGTTATACTACATGTATGTCTATCTCTTCCAATAAATAAGGAGCCATTTATTGTAGAGTTTCTGAGATATGCGATATCTTGAAGAGTGTATTAACCTTTGCGTCAAAGGGGAATTTGATAGAGAGCATAGCTGCACTGGCGTATCCAGTCAGACGTGCTACATGTAGATGTGACATCTGTTCTCGACAACATACATGTAACTTGTAAATCACAGATCTATATACATGTACAACAATTAATCCGATTTCTTATTGAGGAATTTCCAATTTCACTTGACACAATATTGACCACGGACGCCGGATTATAAGCAGGATACTTGCATTTCGTTAGCACTTAATTTGGAAGATCCGTAACATGAAACCATCTTCTGGCTACGCTTTACCCAACTTAGAAATGGCACTCGTCACAGAAATTTATTTGTACGAGAGAATTTCTTGGCGGGATAATTTTGTTGAACCTTATTCATTTCTACTTGCGGCTGCTATTTTCTACAGAAGAGAATAACAGACAAAAACTAACTGATATTCTATCTAAGTTAAACCAAATTGTATCCAGGGCTGAATATATTCAATTAACTTCCTCTATTTTCCTTAGTATCATCGCAGCTCTCAGCGAAGGCTTACATAGGGAGATCCAACGCCTATGTCTCTGTGTGTCGAGTTTTTCGGGCGACTTCTTCTCAACAGTTTCACTTTAGAGAACAGGTTGATTACTACTTCCAGGACGTGCAATATCGATCTCGAAAATACAACGTCTGTATTCATCAACTTGAATGCTGCTCAATAACGGAGAGTACCTTGGAATTCTAGCTTGTGCTAGATAAAAACAATTCGAAGAGTACTGTGATCGTTCTATGGAGGAGCCGAGATGGTTTGGACTCGCTTGAAGAGAAGGTCCCATCTCTTTGTGAGTTTGGAAGGCGGCTATTCGATGTCGAGGCTGATTTTGGCGGCGAAGTCCTTAAGCTTGATGACTCCGCAGATTCGCGACTCTCTTTGTCTAACTATTTTAGATGGAGTTGGCAGAAACTTGTTGTCTCCAATGTAACAAAACAACGGTGTCGGGAGGGTCGGATGGTGGTGTGGTACACCGTCCTGGCCGTTCTCCCAAGTAGACTCTGGGCAGCTTGGACACATGCCCCACTCGAGACAGGAGAAAGCTGGTTTGAATCCAGTAAGACCCGTTAACCACACTTACTCGTGGTGGTGTTTTTCTCATAGCTTGATGAAAGCATATTCAGATAACCATGGGTTTTTCCCGCTTTTCCCTGTGGTGGATATTCACGGAAGAGGTTACATGTCGCAAGACGTTATCCTCGTAGTGGTTTCTGCAAATGAAATCTGAGTATGAGTGTTCCAAAAACGTCAAAATGAGTCATTCTGTGAGAAACATACCTCCCGTAATCATTCGTGTCATAGCTTCAGGCTGCATACACAAGATTGATTTCCAAAAAAAAAGCTATTTTAACGCGCCTTTGTCATGTAATTATTTATTTTACGCAGAAGTCCGGGGTTTACCCCTCGGCGTCATGTGTCCCGTCAGGGAACTTTTTGGGCAAATGCTTCGCATTTGTTCCGCTAGACGTAAAATAAAAACAACAAGTAATCATACAATCTTCGCATTGCGCTGGCTGCGCCTGTATACAGTATCGAATATCGCGCTCTTCAAACCCACAAAAATCCATCCTTTCCGTATCCAAATTTATCATAAAGTCTCAACCAAGGAATATTGCTCTACATGTATAAGCTTTCGCCCATCCAGCGATTTTCCGATCAACAGTCAGGGCAAACGAAAGAAGACGTGCTCGAAGCACAATTAAAAACATTATCTACCTGATGTAGATGAATGGGAAAGTTTTCTCTATGAAATAAAGAAGTTGGATTACATCTCTTAGTCTTTTCTGCTTCCTTGTTTGCTTCCATAAATGACCTTTTAGGGCCAATCAAGACGACTCAATCTCTTATATATATATTTGACCTTGAACAACTTCCTTTCGGTTTTGGCCACTTGCTCGAAACAACAGGCGAAGGCGCCATAAACCAGAGGCCCTTAAATCATCTCATAGATGTGCTGGCTTACTGTATGCGAGACGCATGGAAGCACAGATTCCGGAAAAGACACTATCAAGAGTCTGAATACAATTATAACTACCAGAAGTCTGAATAAAAACATTACTACACCTATCTTTGCTACTAGGATAGGAATAAAACCGCCCAGACAGTTTCCAGAGGCAAGCGCGACTGGCGCTTTACTCACCCAACCACATCCGTACTTGGGCGAAGGTCAGCGATACGTAAAATATCAGCATTACGTAAATTTTTCCACTTGAACTTCAAAGTTTCAACTTCAATTGAATACAACATAACAATCACGACCTTTTTTAATATTCAGATTCGATATGAATTAAGTTTCATATATTCTCCATCATACAACAAATTTTCAGGCGATTTAAATGCGATTCCATAGTGCTGTGAGCGTTAACATTAAGGGAACTAAATTCAAACCCATCAAATCTTGACTTCATTTACAGATAACTCAGCAAGTATATGTAATTATGATTATTGTTTTACATTAAGTAAAAGCCTGGCTTCTTAAGTATCGTAAATGAAAATATGGATATACTTCTAATCGGCGGGTATCGTCTACTCCCTCCTGTTCGGAGGGGGGCGCAGCAAAATGCAACACCTTTCCACACCAAAAATCGCCAGAATCCATCGATTTCAACGACGCACAACTCAACAACGCCTCGATAGATTTGTCCCAAAAAATAATACTTAAGGAGAAACACTCATGATAATTAAGTTTGTGGTATTTATTCTATCCCTCCTCTCATTCAGAGCTGAAAACCTAATTTTGCCCTCTTGGCACCCCCAAATACCCCTATATGCCTGTTAGAGTTTCGCTTGTTGATTGGACGGAATATTTTTCGATGACTTTCGCTATATTGAGAGCAAAAAAAAGACGCTATCTTGAATTGAGTGAATAATTCTATCCAAGTTCTAAATTCGAGATGAATCCATCCAGGCGTTGTTGAGTTGTGCGTCGTTGAAATCGATGGATTCTGGCGATTTTTGGTGTGGAAAGGTGTTGCATTTTGCTGCGCCCCCCTCCGAACAGGAGGGAGTAGACGATACCCGCCGATTAGAAGTATATCCATATTTTCATTTACGATACTTAAGAAGCCAGGCTTTTACTTAATGTAAAACAATAATCATAATTACATATACTTGCTGAGTTATCTGTAAATGAAGTCAAGATTTGATGGGTTTGAATTTAGTTCCCTTAATGTTAACGCTCACAGCACTGTGGAATCGCATTTAAATCGCCTGAAAATTTGTTGTATGATGGAGAATATATGAAACTTAATTCATATCGAATCTGAATATTAAAAAAGGTCGTGATTGTTATGTTGTATTCAATTGAAGTTGAAACTTTGAAGTTCAAGTGGAAAAATTTACAAAAATCAACAACAAGCTCAAGACAAACGAAAAAGTTCTCTTTAGGGATCACTTCAGCTGTAACTTGAAAATCAGTTTACTCTCATACAAGGGTCTTGAATGTGAATGTCAATATGTAACAGGGGTTTTGCCATACAAATTAAATCAAAAGCTTTTTAGCTAAGCCTATTTCGGCAAAGATGCCCGTCAAATTTTATGTATTACATGTACGAAAAATCCTGAATGTAATAGCGTCGTTTTGACTTTCTTAAGAGGCTTATCTAAATCTGGTAAGAGACTTATCTAAATCTAGTAATGTCAATCCACCCTAAGCGAAAAGTCTTATTCTCAATGCCTTGTGCCGCCGTCATGGGCGTCAGATACAGTACGACGCTTTTGCGGCATGCTCGTGACGAGATTTTTCAGAAAGTCAGCGGTGATTAAGTCAGGGACCTCTGGTATAATACATCGAAGCTCGGCAGACGCTCATTCCCGCCCGTCATCGAGATCTGGACAGCGTGGTGAAATTTTTGACCTCTCTCTCCCTTCAAACTCGATAGATCAAAGTATTTAGGAGAAGCTGGACCAACTCAGGAACGTCAAAGCTTGTTTCCTCACACGTGCTCGCGCTTAAGATAGCGTGTTGACCTGCAAACCTAATGCTCAAACTTGAATGTAGGGTCAGTACATGTTCTCTGCCGAATTTTCTACGTTCAAAGGATTCGAACTCATCCGTATTTAAATGATTCTTGCAGAATTGTTTGAAGTTCCTTGTGGAATGAAGAGCTGGTTGCACTAATGCTGCATTCATGTTTGTTATTTGGGCTCGGAATGTTCGCAGAGGAATTTCGGTCGTGGCTGACTTGGAAATTATTTATCTTTCGGTTTATTTATTCAAGTCTGTTATCCTTTCCATCTGAGAAAGGGTTTCTCGAAGAAACTTCTTGTCATTTTTTCAACAAGAGTGGCAGAGCAGCGACGTATTTCTGGTATTTCTGGGTAATAAATCTACAGCGCTATAATCATCGATGCAGAATTATTTAAACATCTTACTGGCCTCATTTGTAGATGGAAAAAAGGTTAGGTCGATGGGTGCAACGATAGTAGGTAGAAAACATGCTGTGCGTTTGCAAACCTTGTGGGGCGAGAACGGATGATAAACTGGATCATAAAATTACATGGATATACTCGTGTCGACCCCCTGTATTTTTGCGGGCTCTCAAAGACACTAGTAAATTCAAGACCCCTGCGGGAGAGTGTACTCGATAACAAGACTACAAAATTTGTTCTATAAAAGCTCTAAGATGAATTAGACTAGTTTCACCAAACGATTAAGCAAAATGCACACATGTAGAGATGGTATGGACCATGAAGAGATTTCCTAGAATTAAGATGTTTATTTCGATGTAGGTCCTATATATTCATGTACAGGATGCATAATAACAATATTTTATGAACTTATCACGTGTTCCGTATTTTTGAATTGCAGATTAAGGGTCGTTGATCTGCTACTGTCCTCGAGTGGACAAAAGTAAAGTAAGTTGAAGATTAATTTTGTTTGATTTTTACAACGAAATCAATAAAAGAAGTCAATTATTGTGTCAACAGTTATGCATAAAATTGAATGACGGATTTTAAGGAATCAGCGAAGTACGAACATATATAAGAATTTGAAAAACTGCTTATTGTTCAGTTACCTGAGAGACATACATCTAATACAAATCATTGAGATCCGGTAGAATGGACTCATTTGTTGTTTAAATAAAGCTGTTGTGACTTTGGGAACGCGGCAGACATGAACTAAAGTTTGAAGGGCTTATTTAATAAAGCTACGGATCTCGCAGATCTACAATCGAGTAGTTTATATGTGCGTTCGGTTAACCGAAACGCAATTAAGATTACACCATTTGTGCCTTACCTAAGTAGGTATCAGTCTGTCAATACTCGGAATAAACGTCTCTTAACATAAGCAATTCCAACAAACTGAGCTTGAGATTCGGCATTTAGCTGAGGCTACCATAAAATTTATGAGATTTTATTGGAGAGAAATAAAGTGAGAGATGATTGGATGCTGCAATCTTCTCGGGACCAAGCCCTTGCTAGTACATACACACGACGCTGATACCCTAAGAAACTTAAAATGAAAGCCATTGAAGTTATGTGAAATTACCAATAATTTACGGATGTGTGATTAATAACACTGTTATACAAATATTCAACACAAGATTACAGACAAGTCAAGTAATTAGTACATCCATTTTCCGTTGTCCCGCCATCCTGCGTCTGCAATACATTCAATGTCGGTCAGGAAGGCGCTCGCTTCCAGAGAAATAACAGCCCCAATGATTTGTGACTCTGAGTCCCTCGATTGAGTTAGTCTCTCACTTACTACGACTGCTCTCTTTCCATATTCTAAATTTATCCCTATCTCCATCAGAGACTTACCACTGCTACATCACTCCTAATTAGCTTCTATCTGGTACGAGAGGGAACCAACGAAATGAGAACGCCTGATTGCTCTCCTCTTCTCTACATCTACCTATCTACACACGGAAGATAAATATCCTCTGTTCCCTCTCTGTTCTCTGCCAAGTCAGGTGTTTGGTTGGTGGAACCATTTTTCTTGTTTAACGCTGCTCCCACATCATCCATTCATCAGAGACCCGATCCCGATTTCTTAAATCCCCTCCTCCCCCATTATAATATAAACAAACGTGCGGCAGCAACTCTGTCATGGCCGATGGAGAATGCATGATGAGCGGAGCTGTAGATCCCGAGACTTTATTCACTAAACAGAATTGTATAGGTAGGAGTCCTCGTTCTGAACATCCTTCCCACTCCCACTTACAGAAGATATCAATTAGGTGGAGGCAGTTTTGGTAAGGTCTACAAAGGGTATGTCATCCCTAAGAACTTCAGCACATTTCGGGATATATGCTGAATGTAATTAGAGTTGACAAGCGTACGGGTCAAGCGGTTGCAATCAAAGTCATCGATGTGGAAAATGCAGAAGATGAAGTGGAAGATATTATCCAAGAGATATCAATCCTCTCAGAGCTTCACTCGCCCTATGTCACCCAATATTATGGGTCATATCTTAAAGGTTCAGATCTATGGATTGTTATGGAATTTTGCTCTGGAGGTAGCTGTGGGGATTTGATGAAACCTGGTCTAATTGGAGAGGAATATATATCAATCATTATACGAGAACTACTGTTAGGCCTAGAGTACCTCCATGGGGACAAGAAACTCCATCGAGATATAAAAGGTACAAAAGCCTTCTTTCTATATAAATTTAAGCTGATAAATTGCCACAGCTGCGAATGTTCTCCTTGGATCCGGTGGGCAAGTCAAACTAGCCGACTTTGGAGTATCTGGCCAATTATCTGCGACAATGACTAAAAAGAATACGTTCGTTGGGACACCGTTTTGGATGGCTCCTGAAGTTATCAAACAATCTGGCTATGATCACAAAGCAGACATGTGGTCGTTAGGAATAACTGCCCTAGAATTGGCTAACGGTGAACCGCCTTACTCCGATATTCATCCCATGAAGGTTCTTTTTCTCATCCCAAAGAATCCTCCACCAGAGCTTGAGGGTAATTTTTCGAAAGCCTTTAAAGATTTTGTGGAGTTGTGCTTACAAAAAGATCCCAAAAAGCGCCCCTCGGCTCGGGAACTTTTAAAACATCCATTTGTGCGGAAAGCAAAAAAGACGTCTTACTTAACAGAGTTAATTGAGAGGTATGAGAGATGGGCGGTGCATCATAAGGGCGAAGATGATGATTTAGACGAAGGACAGGAGGAATATACAAGATCTACTCCACAGAATGAGGACTTGTGGGATTTCGGAACCGTGAGGCCTGCTGTAGGCAGAGGGTCTAGCCGTGCTGGGTTAGACATTCTGGGAGAGTCCGCTGTGAATTCCAACATACTGATAGGTCCAGCGAATGAAGATGAAAACAATGCTGAACAGCTACAAAGCCATTCGCCTGTGAGATTAAAAGGTTCCTCTGGCACTAATACGGTCAAAGCGATGAACTCTCCTATTGCAAGTCAGTCTCACCAAAATACACCCCAAAAAAGATCTGTTTTCGGCTTTAAATCATCCTCACCGACAAGAATTCCTCTCCCTCCATCCCCAGAAAAATTAAGGATAATCTCCTCGAATGAAATCGAGCAAAATCAAAAGTTATCTGGAAATCTGGAGCACCAACGCTCCTCAGATAGCACTCTCCAGAATGGTATGAGCTTACTAAAGATAGATGTAAATACCTTATCACAGCCAGCCAAATCATCATTGCTGTCGGCACCACCACAATCAAGTATCCCCTTACAGGTCCAACAACCTCCTAGGCCGTCAAATCAACAGTCGTTTCCAAAAATCGGTCCAATAAAGCTACCAGAGATCCCCCCATTTCGTGGGCAGTTTCAAGAATCACAGAAGTTTTCCAACCAACCAGGCAACAGCACCCCTAAACAGAACGCCTCAGCCCATCAAGCTATTAAGTCTCAGAACATAAAACCTCAATACATGGGACAACAACCCTTGCCTACTCTGCCAACAAAACTTCGTGATAATACACTTTCTAAACAGAATAGTTCATTAGAGTTGTATCGTAGTCCAACTGCTATGCCATCGCCAGTACCCGTGAGCCCAAACGGCGAATTAGATGCACTAAACGATGTGATTTTTCCAGCCCTTGAAGAAGCTTTAAAGCGACGTCAATTCTGTCTCCAGCAAGCATTTCGCGGCATTGGTACCACTCCCAAGCAACAAAGATCAGAAGCAGCACACGAAAAGTTAAGGAAACTCGTCTATAAATTAGCCCACGTCTGTAAAGAAATAGATCACTGGGATAAGCAAGAACCTGTGGGGATGGGAAAAGACGTGGATATTTTTCTCGAAGGTCTACTCGAGGAGATTCTTGTACGGGTCGAACCGGCTGATGATGATGAGTTTGACGCGACACGGAGGACATACGCAAATATGCGGAATAATTGATTTGGTTCGTAGGTCGGTCGGTGTTGGTTGCGGCGTTTTGCTAAGGAGGGTGTGTGACATTATTGAATTTTAAGCCAATAGAAACGGCTGGTTCACTGAGGGAATCGTAAGAGTAGTTGATCAGATACCTGTGTTGACCAGAAATAAAAAGATCAATATTTTCCAATCAGAAGACGGTGTTTATTTTGAGATATTTAACTCATCTAATTATCAAATTCTACCGTCACCATGATCGGTTTCTGTAAAGAGCACCGTCTCCCCCATCAATGCAACACGTCTCGACGATCAAACAAGAATTCACCGCCAAGAAGGCAAGATTCAGCTTGAATTTCCTGCCCAGGTTACTCGTCTATGTCAAAGTCTCCGACTCCTTGTCGAGAAGTTCGCAAGCACCATTTTCCATCATCGTGTCCACCGTACCATCAGCCACGCCAGCCACGTCACTTAGCCCGGGCGTGCATCTGCATGAATCCAGTTTAAGGTGAACTGATTATGGCGACTGTCCATGACGCCTTTCCGCGAGCGCTCCAATTTCATGGCATTGGCTAGCTAGTTGGCTAGCACTATTGGGCGGGCTTCCGCGAGGCTCGGCATTCCGCTCTCTCGATCAAAGAATTGGTGGTGATGCAGGAAGATGGAGGGGTAGGGGATTGACGCGTAGCGGAAGCTGGTTGACAACGACGACGACTAGGACGATGTATTCAGCTTCGACGGAATTGGGGCGCGCATGGGCATAATGGGGACCACATTTCCAAGCTCCGCCAAGAAGGTTATCATTATATCCGTATGCGGACGTGGCGGCGCTCCCAGGCTGGACTGATTGACTACGTTTCGCGCTTGTCCCCGCCCGCCTGTGCACACGACGTCTCACGGACGCCATGAGTGCAGATTCCTAAGGTCGTCAATCGCGTGCGGCCCTGCCTACACTTCACACCATACGCACCTCTGTTATAAAGGTAAGAGCTTACGGAGGATATATTGACTCAAGTTTTTGGAATGATGATGAGTAGAGTGAGTATTAACTGCTGATATTATTGATATTCAGAACTACATAGATCTACGAGGTAGAAGAGGTATCTTGTATACATATTTGAGATAGTTAAAGTATCGCTTTGATTTCCCAGTTCAGCGTCACAGATCCTTCGAGAATCTTCCAACAGGTAGTATGATCTAGTACTACCGCGTTAATAGTGTTCTGTCAGCTACCTGCTCATTATGGAATCGCCTAGAAAGTTCTACCTTCAGTTCCAGTGATGATTACCCTTTATCATCGTAATCTCAACCATCACCAGCACAACAACGTGGCGAGCCATGCACTTCCTTCGACTGCCATCGATCGTCTAGTATTGTCCAAGACTCAATCCTTGGAGTAGACTAGCTCCTCCTCGGCAACTCTTTTCTTACATCTACGAGAATCGACCCCATGGCGATCGGTCTTTTTTTTTATGTACAGTCAAACCTCGGATAACTTAGTCTCGCATAACTTTATTCCTCACATAACTTAACTTTTTTTGCTGAACCGACTCGGTTTGGTGCATGTTTCTTATAACTTCATAACTTTACTAAATTTACTGAAAATTAAGTTTTGAGAGGGAGGTTATTTATAGAACATAGCTTATTTAAGCCATCTATCCAGGGTATTTT
>JAKRRZ010001090.1:0-13587 GCA_022627015.2 Podosphaera aphanis
AACAAAAGAGATTCAATTATAATCTACAGGCGCCAGGAGTTGCGTCAGAAAATAATCTTCAAGTGCCAGGAGTTGCACAGGCGCCAGGAGTTGCGTCAGAAAGCAATCTACAGGTGCCAGGAGTTGCGTCAGAAAATAATCTACAGGTGCCAGGAGTTGCGTCAGAAAATAATCTACAGGCGCCAGGAGTTGCTCTAGAGCCAGGAGTTGCACAAGCGCCGCGAGTCGCGCCAGTGTCAGGAGTTGCACTGAAAGACTTAGGCCCAAATGAATTGACGAATTCATCAGGCTATAGTTTAGAACTTGACCCTCGCCCAAGTGTGATTCGAGGAGCGTCTGATCAACGCTGTCAAGCAATAGCAGAGCCATCGCAGGTAGTGTCTGAGATAGCAACTAGAGTAGGCACAGTTATTAAGCCAACCCCTAAGAAACTTGTCTTTGGAACAAAAGTTACTGGATTGGCTAGTGCCTCCAGTACATCTCGTATTAATTCTGACAACATATCTCTTGTTGATCCTACATCAGTTTCCGAAGTTATTTCTTTAGAGCAAGCTATGAATGAAGATAGACAAGGCTGGATAATAGCTATTATCAAAGAGTTAAAAGCGCTAGAATCAACAGGCACATTTACACTAATGACTGGCAGTCCACCAAATGGGAGAAAACTAATCACTTCGAAACTAGTTTTGCGGCACAAGCAAGCAACTAACAGCACCGAAAATTTCATGAAAGCAAGAATAGTCGCGCGGGGTTTCCAACAAGAAGCAGGACTAGACTATTCCGAAACCTTTGCATCAGTCGTTCGATACAACACACTCAGAATTATATTAGCAATCGCCGCGGTTAGAGATCTTGAAATTGACAGTGTTGACATCGATACAGCCTTCCTTAATCCGCAGCTGAGGGAGGAAACCTATATGGAACTTCCTCCTATGTTCAAACTCCTAGATCCATCAGCTTCTAAGTCAACGCATTTTCTCAGACTCAATAAATCACTATATGGTTTAAAGCAGGCTCCACATGAATGGTTCATGATGGTCAAAAGTTTCTTTCAAAGTCTAGGTATGAAATCAGGAGACTCGGATCCAAATCTGTTCATTGGTAAAGGAATATTTTTATTACTCTTCGTCGACGACATGCTAATCGTTGGAAATCGACTGAATGTTGATAAAATGAAAGAAACTATCTTAAAAGAATGGAAAGGAAAGGATCTCAAGGCAACAAATACATTCATAGGTATCCAAATCAAAAGAGATCGAGAAAATCGAAAAATACACATCCATCAAACTGCCTACACCCTCAAACTATTAGATCGAATGAGTATGCTTCATTGCAATCCAACGCATTTACCGATACCAGCAGGAACGACATTGAAGGAAGCATGTACAGACGACCTTCTAGATGAAAACGAATCTGGACTCTACCGTCAAATTGTAGGGTCAACAATATATTTGTCGAATAACACTCGACCAGATATTGCATTTCCAGTGGGTCAACTGGCCCGATTTATGAGCAAACCAGGCACATTTCATTTGAGAGCAGCCAAGCAACTACTACGCTATCTGAAGGGGACTGCTGAATTCGGAATACAATATGGAGGATTAACCTGCGTTAACGACCAGTATTCCGCGTGGACCGATGCAACTTGGGGGACAGAAAATGACCGGAAATCCTTTCAAGGATATGTAATCCTTTGGTATGGCGGCGCCGTAACTTGGAATGCAACACGAGAAAAGAGCACGGCCCTATCAAGTATGGAAGCGGAGATAATAGCGGCGTCTGAAGGAGCAAGAGAGCTCGCCTGGATGGAGAAAGTATGCCTGGACTTGGAAATCACTTGGAAAATCCCTCCAGCATTAAGAATAGACAATCAACCCGCAGTTGATTTGGCAAAGACGACGAAATTTCACACAAAAGCTTAACACATCGAAATACGACATTCATTTATCAGAAATGACATGGTTCACAACAACAGGTTAAGAGTTGTTCATACACCAGGAACAGATCAAATCGCCGACATTTTTACGAAACAACTCCCTAAAGATCAATTTCGAAAACTACTTTCTAGTCTTGGTATGGTCTAACTTGCTAGCCTCTCTGAACATCAATGGGACAAAACAAATGGAGAAATGTCGACTTTAGAGCCATTAGAAAAACAAAATAGGTACTCTTGTACTGCAACTCAGCAATCTTGCTGTGGAGAGCTGAACTTCCACTGGGAGACGTAGGCTGCTACAGGCCGAGTAAAAGGCGCTGTTGCAGGAGTTAATGAGGCCTATTACATTGATCTTAAGATGCTGAAATCTTAGACTTATTCAGCATGGGGGCATGTCAAGATCACATGACAAACATATTAGTAATCACCCTCGCTTGTATATAATAGTACACACACACAAGAATTAATGCAACCTTTTGTACACTTTTACATATCTTATCTGATCTGTCTTGACAACCCGTTAAGATTCGTAGGCTGGCAAGCTGCTAGTCTAGTTTCGTTCAATCCGGATCTGAGAATCGACTCATCATATATTTTGAATCGGACTTGCACACCAACACAACATGGGAAGCCTATAAACATCCTTCATACTCTATTGATGTATTCTCAGAAGCCCCATGGTTTTTAGGAGATCCCTCAGTATCTCAAGTGGCCTGAAAATCCCATTCAAGTAGGGTGGTCGCTTTACATAATCCGACTGGTTGTTACATATTATTATTAGGGTAATGTTCTTTCCACCCCATGTCTCATGCTAGCACCGGTGTTAAAATACCAACGTAGCCCCGACAACCCCCAATTGAAATACCAAGACGAATTGCCGCAATGCGTGATCGTGATCGTGAGAATGCGGCAGATAAGATAGTACATCCGCATAATCGATCGCACTGATTGCTACAACGGCTCAGGGAATATCTTTAGTGATAACTTTTTCTTACTTCGTCTTTAGACTCCTTGAGTAAATTTTCTGTGCTCTATAAACGTAACTATAGATCGTCTAGTACATTAAATCCTCATTAAATGCTCGTTTAACTTCTTCGCGTGTAAAAAAATCAACTCGTCTCGATTGCCTGTGTCAAAAGGTGAATGAAGCAAGACAGATAGAGCAGCGGTTTCTGAAGATCTTATCCATGTCGATACACCACACGCTGCGGACGAGGTTCTAGAACTATAACTTGTTGCTCTACAAGTTGGCACAGCGTCTTTCTCTGACTACATCTTGGAATATCTCAATGACCGATGGATCTCGACGATTTGAGGAGCTGTCTATATCTCTCCGAGCTTGATGAGGTCGTGGTGCTGTCAATCCAGACGGTCGCCCCCTAGATTATTGGACACTCGAATTATTGGTTATTCCATCGTTTGATTTTGAAAAGACCCCAAGCTCTCATTTCTCTCTCTCGCAGCTAGTAAACTGAGAGATATTGCTCTGTGTAGTGACTCCGCAGATTGTGAACATAATTGAAACAGATGAGTGAATCTATTCTCTCCATCGCATTGTGTTTGGCAACTCCATCCAG
Organism: Podosphaera aphanis; assembly: GCA_022627015.2. Lineage (NCBI taxonomy): Eukaryota > Fungi > Ascomycota > Leotiomycetes > Helotiales > Erysiphaceae > Podosphaera > Podosphaera aphanis. The sequence continues at coordinate 3,514 of JAKRRZ010001090.1, forward strand.
GTCCAGGCTGATGCAAATCATTGAGCAGTGCTTCGAGGGATGTCCACCCCATACGTCCCTCATTTTTAAAGTTTCGGCGCTCATTGTGAATGTCTCTCGGGGTTGCTAGAATAGATGGACCTTCTTCGCGTCAGCAAGTCAAAATTTGGTTTGGAGGAACACCTGATTTTGAAAGTTGTCGAGTTATTGCCTTCCGGGAAGTGTTTAAACGCCGTGCTGTAGGATGGCCTCTCAGGTTGGAAGACGGCTCATGGTTATAACCAGCTAGAGAGATGTGCAGAATCCATGTACGGTTTTTCTGAAGATGCGCTGTTAACATGAATAGGCAATTTATAAGCCGAGTTGCAGATTCTCGTATTTTAATGCTCCCGCCTGCTGCTCGTGATCCAAAACTACCACCTCTTCCACACTTTAAAGCCGCCTTGCGTTTGTCTGAACGGAGCTTTAAGATTGCGTAACCTTGCTCATGCGCAAATTCACGTGGGCATCAGAGCGATATCATTTGGATGTGAAGCTTTGCGAGGTGGAGACACAGTGATTTTGGATTCAGAAATAATGTGTTACATGTATTTTCCTTTTCGCAGAGGAGTAATCAGGCGCTGAAGGAGATTACCTTCAGCAGTCACCAGTAGTTAGAATATAGGGAGCTTTTAATCAGAGAACGTCAGTATATCAATCTATTAGTTAACCGTAGGAATGGCTGTTGGATCAGATTGTAGAGAGGGAGAGAAACGTAAATTAGTTAAAACCTTGGCTCAGTGGCCGGGTAAGTAAACATGTAAATTAAATCTGTGAAGACCAGCTAATGAATTACAATTTACTCAGCCCTAACGAGTGCTATGAGACAAGTGTCATCTTCATTTTGGCGGTCGCTATATTGATCGCTATATTGATCGCTATATTGATCGCTATATTGATCGCTATATTGATCGCTATATTGATCGCTATATTGATCGCTAGCAAGTCAGCTCATTTCACACATGACCTTGATGGGTTGACACGTTTTGAAATCTTGAATTCCCTCAAATCACTAAATGCCAACTACTCCCTCATTAATCTAATGACCTATTTGTCGTCATCATTTAGGTCTATTGTACACTTTCATGACTTAAAGATTTATTTAGCATTCAAATGCGTTCATAGGAAATCCAAGACTACTTAAGCTTCTCAGAACACTCTCACGAATCTTCCCGGCGACTTGATACTATGAACTCAATGATGGGCGGCTTCTTAACAGTATTTCAATTCGATGTAAACGATATGGATAATGACACAAGGGGCTGGGTGATGGCTGTTGTAAGTGGTATAGGTAAAATATACCTTCCTCTCATTCAACATTCAGATTTATAAAAGCTAATTGGTTTTTGCGACAAGCCTGCATAGTTGGAGCAAGCATAATTTTCATCGATGTACTGCTAAATTCGTCACTACCTAGTAAGTGGAATTTCAGAATCCAGGAGAGTGATGTATTCCTAGCCTCCTCCCTCAGCTTGAGCTTTGGGGTTATGGTGAGCGAACCAAGGCCACCCTCCGTGGCTGAAAGCTAAAATTATTCTAGGCTTTCTCTGCATTATATAGCATGCTGCCTCATTCCAAATTATACTTGATCCATGCCGGTTATTCCCCTTCCCAGGCAGCCTGGATACTACTTGGAGGCTTTTTGGGTGGTTTCGTGGGGATACAAATCATTACCAGATTTCTCCATAAGTATATACCTTCACATGTGGTTGATTGCGACCACACTCATGACGGGACCACAAGAAACAATGATCATGAACCGAGCAGGTCTCACTCTTATGCCAGCTTCGTGCCTAGCCGCGCCTATTCACCACTAAACACAGACAGTCCCGACAAAAACAGTAAGATTTCGGAAACAAGTCCTCTATTATCTGGCGCTGGAGTTAGCAAAAAAGGATCGCTTTTAAATCTCCAAGACAAAACTTCTATTTCTTGCAGTAATACTGAGCCTCCGTGTGATCGAAGGCCATCCATGTTAGATGTTCAAAAAAAAGTAATATCGTTCGTTAAAGATACAAAATCTGACTGTGATTCTGGTGGGCCGTGTTTTGGATATACAGGCCCATGTGGCAAAGAATGTTTCACTCACCTTGTCCAAAAAACCACAGGATCATCCCACCCAGCTTCTCTTGTCAGATCTAATACAGGAAAACAGAATAAGGAACATGATTGGTTACCTGTAAATCAAAATATAAGCCCGGAAGTAGCCACAGGTTACACAAGCCCGAAGCAGCTACCCATAGTATCTACTGAATCAGATCAAGAAGAAAATCAAGTGAATATTAACGATGATGTCGAAGCGCAACACCATCATCATGTACCTGAAAATGCATTTCTGAGTATAGGATTACAGACTTCAATCGCCATAGCACTACACAAGCTTCCAGAGGGCTTCATAACGTATGCAACCAACCACGCTAACCCATCATTGGGTTTATCCGTATTTCTGGCTCTCTTTATACATAATATAACTGAGGGTTTTGCACTTGCTTTGCCTCTGTTTCTCGCGCTCAACTCACGTTGGCGAGCCATGTTCTGGGCGTCCATCTTGGGTGGCATATCCCAGCCCCTCGGCGCCGGCATCGCCGTGGCCTGGCTCAAAATCGCCGGCTACAAAGGATATGAACCGGATATGGGCGCATACGGCTGCATGTTTGCAATCACCGCCGGAATCATGACCAGTGTCGCCTTGCAGCTATTCGTCGAGAGCTTGAGCCTGAATCACAATCGTAATTTATGTATCGCTTTTGGCTTCATCGGCATGTCGATCATGGGCATGAGTAATGCTCTCACTTCTTGAGGGTTCCTCTATAGTGCACTATTTCGTAGGCGTTAAGCGTGAGTCCGGTTCATGGTTGTGCGGCTCTTGGGCGGTCGAATATGGTGCGCCCGCGAGCAAACAAGACTTTTGCCGGAGCTTAAAACGCGGACACTTGTACCCCTATTCACTTTACATGCTCTAGCTCGGTCATATTATATCGATCCGGTAGATTTTCGTTCATGCTTTCGCAGCTACAAGACTGGATAACATATTTCGTAATTAATAACTGGTTATCTGTAAGAAATATGGCAAGACCCGAAGAATTATTTTTGGGAGGCTATTGTGACAAATTCGAATAAAAATTGATTTCGGTGTTAAATTTGGGTAAGTCGAAGATTTCCAGCAACGTCTAAGAGATTGTCACCTAATTGACTCGACGATTTTTACATGTAATAACAAATAAAGTTTGTCCGAGGTACAAAGTGCTTACCTCGTGAACTCTAAATTGTCTCACTTTTCAATTGCTATGTCTCTACACACTCGTACTTTAGATGTAGACTTAGAACACTTTGTCTGGAAGTCGGCAAATTTAATTCTCTAAGAGACAGAGTATTAATGAAGCTCAGAGAATTAAATTCTCTTTAGTCCATCACATAGGAACTTTTGTTTCCTCGCAATAAACATACATCGAGCGAGTAGCGAGAAGTATGTGGAACTATTTTTGTCACTCAACCGTTGTGCTTGTAGTTACTTTTGGCTTTCCAGAATCCATCCAAGCGAATGCACTTGCCTCGCCTATCGGGTTGGGTCCCCGCAACACGGATATAGTGTTTTTCGACCTCTGATCATCAGATGTGCTAGTTTTTTTCTCCCATCTCAGGCTTCCATGGTCACCACCTCCGGCTAAGACCTTATTTTTATTTCTGGGTTCGCTTGGAGCGCGTGTTAATAACAGGGGCTCATAGGGCGAGGCAACATCGGAGAAGGAACGAGCTCCACTCGTTGAGAATGTAAGGTTTGTAGAAGTTGATTTTGAAGAAGACTTGAGTATTTTCATGCTACGACCTCCTCCACGTGTTGCACGTTGATAGCCACTTGTTGGTTCGGAGTCTGGGCCGCTCGAGCCACCATTACGCCAAGATCCTCCCCAAATAGTACTCGTGTTTTCACGACGAGCTATTTGGGGAGTTGCGTTATCTGGAGGATTAACATCGGTTGGCAGGCCTTCTATGTAAGAACTCTTAAGGCCGGATTGAATTTCGCTTGGAATCTTACTCAATAAGCCCTGGTTAAGTGATTTTAGGTGAGCACTGGGGGATTGAAGTATCGGTGATGTTGGTCCAATGAGAGCAGCAGGCTGATCTTCACTTTTTCCAGAAGTCATACTTACTCTGTGAACATCATTCGTGGGTTTACTGGGGGGTGTGACTCGTTGCGATGTTGAATCTGTGGGCCTAAATGACGGGGCTGTTGCTTTTAGCTCATTTCTTTCAGGTGGTAGGCTGACAGTGTATAAATTCTTGAACGAATTTTGATCTTCAGGCCTGACAAATGGAACAGAGAGTTTATTTCCGTCATCTCCAAAAATTGTCATAAGGTTTTGGGAGAATAAGATGTCTGCACAACGAGTTCGAAGCGTATCACTGCCAATAAAGACTCTGACTTCTTTTTTCCGATCAAAGCTACTATTTTGGTTTACTCCAGTGATTTCAAAGTTCGTAGTAAGGGATGGAAGTTGTGGAGTAGGACTAGCAGACCTGGAGAGTGCTTGGTTAATGATTGCTTCGGGGAGAAAGACAGATAGCCGGATAGTATGCCGGCCATTTGCATCTTTTTGCATCATGTCTTGAAGGCCAAGCTCTTTAACAAGAGCATACTGAAGTACTGACCTCTGAGACCCAGAGCAGACGGCAGCATAAAGAAGAGTGTCGTGGGAAAACTTGGTGTTTAGCCAACATCTAATGATAGACGGGACAGTACCCAAAATAAAAATACCAGGAAAAGGATGAGGAATCGTTTCGAAGGATGAATCGACGTCTTGATCACTGGCTGCAAAATTCGTGTCCAAACCAAGACTACTTGTTCTTCCCGAGGGCAAAGAATGTACGGAATGAATCGAGTGGCCAGCTGAGCTGTGTCTTCCATCTGACTTGCGAGAAAAGGATCGCTCGGTCATTGGATGACTACCGATGCCACTACAAGGACGGTTGGAGGCGATGTCTCCAGAGTTGGGAGCATTTGCTACCCAATTAGAACTTTGAGAAGCACTGACATCAAATCGTACATTGTTAGATCTTGAAGTTCCAAATCTAACAGGTTCCTCACTTTCCAGAATAAGGTTCTCCAGAATATTCTGTTCAGATTCAATATCAAAATCGTCGAAAATTTTTTTGGGGATGTTTTTGATTGGTTCTAGAAAATTTTAGATTTGATAAAATAGTCCGTTAGAATTCACATTACCTGGCTGAAGTGTACCACTCATAACACCAGGAAAAGGCGAACCAGCGCCCCATACCGATTTCAAGGCCGCGTCATCTGCTTGACGTTTCTCTAGTTTCGATAGCCGGTCTGCATGGCTTAGCTGTACGGCCTGGACATGTTTCACATCCATTTGAATGTGATAGACATCTTCTTGCAATGCACTGTACGGTGAATCCATAATCAGACGCCTTTTATTTTAGACGAAAGTCGACTTTGGCCTGGCTTCAGAAGGTATTCAATTGAAGCAGATGAAAGCCAAGGAAATGAAATAGAACCAAGGGATAAAAAGATTCCGAGAATGTTTCAAATGGACCTAGGTTCAACAGAGATTTTGATTGTAAACCCTTCATGTAAATCGATGCAGACATACGAGAATTACTACCTTTAAAAACAAATAAGTATGAAAATAAACAGGTAGTGTCGTTTATATTTTCCTTGGACGAAATTCAACCGTCAGTGAGCGGAAGTGTCGACTTCGCGGGTCGCACATATATAGACCTTGACCATTACCCACCTCCTCCGCCGCATTAGCTTGCGACTACAGGTCTCATTCAATCCCAAGGGAAAATATAATCAAGCTGATCTTCCGTTCTCTGAATTCAGCTGTCCCTAGGGTAAGATTAACCTCGATAGGCAGGAGATTATTATATTTGAGTTCTGGGGGAAGAGAGATGCTTGTACTAGACGCTAGATAACATTAGACACATATGTTTTAAGTTGGATTGTGGTAGAATAGTTAAGGGCCGTTGCAGAATCCAGTTGTCAGATCAAAAGTTGGGATGCAAACGATCACTGCTGAAAGATTTATTGGGAAACGAACGATAGAATGATCGATGCTCCAAAGTTTTATGGTATTGAGGATTTAGTGGAGACAAGAGGAAGTGTCGTCTTTCAGATTGTAAGCGTTGTGTGGTTATGATGAAACAAGATGGAGGCTGGAGTTAGTGCGGGTTCAGGGCGAGAAATGTGTTAGGGAAGACGACCAAAATCTGACGCACGCGACTACCTATAACTAACGTGAAATCTACCACTAATCAAGAAAAAGTGACACCCCTCCCTCATATTCCAAGGCTTTGGTGCCCCGCCCTTGTTGACGCGATCACATATTCATTAATTAACAGCACATTGAAAACATTCTCAGACCCTTCCTCCGGTGGCAATCACCTTCCGCCGAATAAAATCTTTCCCACGCTCTTTGAGCGCCACTAGAGTCTTGTACTATCCATATTGGAGAGTGTGCAAGTTAAAGAACTACTAAATCTAATTACGACACGGTAATTATACATGTACGTGTACTTCGGTGCTCAACTACTTACTCAGCTCGTCTCACTCAGATCTATATGTAAATGACCCGGATGATAAACCACTACACATCACCTAAACATCATCCCTGGTTGGAACTTTGGCGCGCATAAACCTCAAAGCAAATTGAACATTTCTCCACCAGACAAATTTCCATCTGCACGCCTCTTCTTCTACGCAGTCTTTTCTTCTGACTTCAGAGGTGTATTCTCTCTTATCCCTAGAGAGCATAAAAATTCTTAAAACTTTGTTCTCTTCTGTCGGGTATTCATAACGAGGGCTTGTGGTTGGGGTACATGGCCGTGACTAATCTGGAGTATAAAGTTTTTGGGGTTCCAATAGATGTACGCTCCCTCACGAAATTCAGCGACGTCATTAACCAATAACCGACTCACTCCACCCTCCCTTAAGCTGCTTCATGCATTAAGCTGTAATAAGTATCTTCATAAAAGAAACCTAGCGGAAAGGTGCACTTAAATTAAATCTAATAATCCAATTAACCCGATTTGGCGCCTTGAGGCCCCATACAGGTGTTTACGGAAGATAAGTATTCTTTTGAAAAACGACTCATATTGACGTTTGAGACACCCATACTCAGATTTCATTCGCACATACCACTACAAGGACTACGCCTTACGGACAAGCAACCTCTATCGTGAATAACCAAAGGTTATTTGCACATACTTTCGTCATTCTACTAACACACCATCACAGCGAGAGAGAGAAGTGTAATGGTCTTGCTGGAATCGAACCAGCTTTTTCTTGTCTCAAGTTGGGCATGTATCCAAGCTACCCAGACTCTACTTGGGAGAACGGCACAGACGATGTACCACTGCACCATCCGACCCAAAGTTGCTCATAATTTTTGTGATTAAAACTCATCAGATTCTAAGCAGGAAGGCCTTGGTCCTAATCTTTTTGTTGGGTCATCTAGACACTGATTCATCAGGTAGCTTTTTAAGGCTAGGCTAACGGTCACGTGATACTAGCACAAGACAATTCGAGTCGTGATATACGCAGTCCCCCTTTTGGATATGGGAAGTCCCCCCCATGAATACCCATCTCACCGCTTCTGAATGCCAAATCTATCGAGCGGTGAAAATTAATTCTGTCACTAGTTACAAAAACTTATATTCAATGTTGCTATAGTAATAAACGATTGCGATCATCATAATATTATGTCTTTGTACACTATTTACACTTCTTTCCTACACAAGAACATTGTAATACCTCACAACCTTCACACGCGCCACCAGTGACACAATGTCGAATCATTCATTCAATCAAAGTCCACGCAGCACCTCAGTCTTGTACGACCAAGATTCCATACCTAATCCAATTCATTTTTGAAGCACTAACTTGTGCGACAACACTTTTCTATTCTAAGCATGTCCATTGTATGCCACTATAACTAATTTCTATACAATTCCCTCTATCGAACCATTTAAATGGATCCCTCACCCATCACAGCTCTTTCTGCTCTTCCTGCTGGTTCCTACGCTTCATTTGTAGCCTTACACGAGGCTGTACAAGGCCATGCTAAAGTTGCCGGATATGCTATCACGATTGCTAGTTCTTCGAAGAGGAAAGGCAGAACAATGAAGATTCTGATCTGCAAGAAGGGTGGTTGTTACCGCAGTGAAGTTGATGAACCATGTCGAAATCGACAGCTACTGACTCGGAAGACAAATTGCCCCTTCAGGTCCAAAGCTAGGGAGAGAACTGATGGCACATGGGATATTTAATTTCTACAAGCAGAAGATGGGAGTATCGATACAGAGAGTATCAGTCATAATCATGAGCCCGCTGACCCATCGTCTTTCCCAGAGCATCGTCGTCTCAACGAAGATGATATGGCACTGGTTCGTGCTAACTTCAGCATGTGTATTCCGGCATCCAGGACCGTAGCAACCTTGAAGAACCGGGAGCATGCGCCTGAGGTCAACCATCGTGATATTTACATCATTAACGCCTAGATATATCGCTCGAGCCAACGAGGCCTTTCAACTCCCCAAGCATTCATCAACAATTTGACCCAGCAACGTGCGAACGCGAGTTTGTTCTTTGAGTATAGCCAGGATGCTTTAGGTCATCTCAACTACTTATTTGTTGCGGATACACGATCCATCGAGTTGCTAAACGAAAGTCCAGATATCCTCCTCATGGATTGCACGTATAAGACAAGCAAGTTTGGCATGCCTCTTTTGGACATTCTTGGTGTTGATAATCTCAACGGTTCGTTTACCATAGGGCATTGCTTCCTGGACCGGGAAAACGAGCAAAATTATGACAAGGCAGTGACTCACCTCAAATTTCTCTACTAGCATAACCGACGTCCATCCGTGAATGGTGCTGATTGCGAACTGGCATTGATGAACGCAATTGATCGACACTTTCCGCATTCGGAGACCAGCAGAATTATCTGCTTCTGGCATATATGCAAGAATTTAATGGTCAATTGCAAAGCCAGATTCGAAACGGAAGAACGGTGGAAAGAATTTGAAAGGTTCTTTTCGGATGTCGTGCTCTCAATGACATCCGAAGAATATCTAGACAGAGTCAAAGAATTCAAAACAGAGTTCAATTACAACGAGGGCGAGTTGCACGAACTTCCGCCACCCAATTCACCTGGTGATCTTGCTCGGCACATGACTAAAACCCTCGAGCAAGATGCTGTGAGGTATGCCCTTCAGCAATGGTTAGAGCCCCGGCACATGAACATCGTGCACGCCTGGACCAATCAGTTCTTCAATCGGAACACGACGACAACCTCCAGGCTCGAAGGTGTACACGCTGTGCTCAAGAGATGAATTGGAACTCCAACCAAGAAGCTGTCGTCTGTTTGGGCCACGATCCAGCTGGCACTGTCTGATCAGATCAACGAGATCAGAATCAAACGCTCAAAAGCACGCGACAGCTTGCCTGCAGGAATTTCTGGAGAATTCTCCTGTGGTGTGACGGCTGGCTAGCCGATAGTTGTCCTGTAGCCTACGACGGGTTTCGCAGGCTTCTCTTTCTTAAAATAGGTCGCTACTAATTATAGAGACGGCCATGTCCTGCAAGGGTCTCAGACAATGCAAGGGGCAATAATTAAGCCTACGATACAACTTGAAACTGAGCAACGTAAAATAAGGAACATAGAACACTGTATATATGGGATTCTCCTTGATCATAGTTAATCTTTCCTCTTCATAGTAAATTATAAATTACCATTGCTCATAAAAGTGCTCATTGCCTTCTGTAGTCAAACTGTGACATGTGGAGTTCTATGCAGAATTTCACACTTTGCTCTTCATGAAACCTGCAATCAGGTCAAATATGCTCGGAATGAGGAACTGCGAACGCGGAATGGACAGAGTTCCATTTGTACTAGGACATTCAATAATTCATCATGTGGTAGCATTAAATGTATAAATAGTGCGCCACTTCCGTTCATTTAGCAAACCAATCTGAACTTCCATTCTTTAAATTCTTCTCTTTTAATTTCTTCTCCGAATATCGCGACTCTTCGT
>JAKRRZ010001091.1:0-13584 GCA_022627015.2 Podosphaera aphanis
ATTTATTCATATAGACAGTTATTCATATAGGAGGTTTTAATGAATAATCCATATTCACCGACTTGTGTTTATTCATATAGCAGGATATTCATATATCCAATATTCATATAGACAGGTTCGACTGTACATATGTAGAGAATGTTTATGTGTGTGCGTGCCAAGGCCCGCTAGATGACTCAGCATTCTTGACACAAGGACTTCTAAGAGCCCATCACGTGATTGCATCACGTGATACCCTTCGTATAAGGATGCGAATCGTGGTCCCACAGGGTATCCTTACAGTAAGGTTTGACTGTAGTTTAAACCACAATTATATTATAAAGTTATACAGACGCATTTGTAACATGATCTACTTTGAAGTGCCAGGTGACCCGGTCACACAAGGCTCCGGCGCGATCCGCGATGTCAAGTCGGACTCCGCACTCCGCTCAACCCCGGCGGCGCGGACGCTGCGAGAGGGGATGACAGGTCCCCCCGTCCCCTCCATAGCTGGTCGAACAAGACCGGGCTGTGGGCTGTGGGCTGTGACGGGGAGAGGATGTGGTTCATGTCGTTGGTTGTTATTGATGGAGTCGGATAAGATTCATCCCACAGGCGGTTAGTTCTATTGCTCATTTTAGGGAGCTACCATTTAGATGCTGAAACAGTCTGGTGTGACATCGTTCAGCTAATGCATTGAAAGTCCTATCTCGATCGTGAGAAGTAAAGAAAAAGTCAGTTTTTTGTCGAAGCTTTCTCTATTTTACATAGAATGAAAATAAATCCCGTCCATCACCCATCTAGGGCCGGGGCGCAAGCAAAACCGTGTCCACACCTTAACTTGTTAAACACCAATATCTACGCTATTCGTATTACCATTCCCTAAACCATTCCCATCTCTCATATTCTCATGCAAAGTGTGGGCACTGAGATATTGTCGTTTCGGATACAACGTTGTGCCTTCATAGTTCAGCAAGGTGCTAGAAATTCTGCAGAAACCGATACCACGCTCGCTATGCAAAGAACAGTCCCCAACACCCCTGTAATTTAACGCCGTTTATTATTTGATTGCCTATTTTATGATTAAAAGCGTTTTTGAACAACCTTTGGAGCTTAAATGTAAAAACTGTAATGATAGCTTTTGATTAACATTAATTTTAAAGATTCCGATTGGCAAGAGTAGCGAATCTTTCGCCCACCTAGAGATCCTAAGTTAGCACCAGTATCGTCTTACAATGAAGCTAGGGATTGTGTACCTCTGGTGTCGATTTTATGAAAGGTAATTCAAAAAACATGTATTTTTCATTTTTAATAAGCTCATGAATAGTCACAATAAGCCCCCATGGTTGCGGCCATTGAGAGATCAGTCTTTCTAGAAGAGTTCGAGTGACCTGTTGTCTGATATCTAGCTCTTCCGGATCATTTATGTCATTACCAAAAAGTTTGAGAAGAGCCCGAGTAAAATAATAGGTATGTGAGTTGGGAAAGCGGAGTTGATCGACGATACTGCTGATGAAAAAATATCTAGCTTCAGGCTGAAGTTCGTGAACAAGCATGGAGACCAGTGCCACATCTGGAGACGAAGGGACGAAGGTCGGCCCACCCTTCTGAGAAGCCCTTTTAACTGAATGCATGCCGATAAATATAACAAGTGAGTCAATGATTTTTAGATTAGTGTTGATCGACATATCACCAGATTCTGCACTTTGTTTCCTTTTCCCTTGTATAGCATGGGCAATGTGAGCAACAGCGTCCTCTGAAGGGCCATTCTGTAGTGCTTGGCTGATGACATCAAGCAGCCCAACTTGGCTCAAGGGACCTTCGACATCATTCATATTTTCTGGTGAATCACGCATTTCCTCGATGCGATCCACCTTTAAGCCATGTTGCAGTGGATCTGGGAGCTTTGATGTTGGACTCGCACTCAGTATTAGATTACGCATTTGGATGCAGTGATTGGGTATGCTAGCGCATAGTCTAGAATGGTTCGCCGCCAAAAAGGCGGGAAAGTCATGATGTAAGATAACAAGTAATTTCAGAACCCCACGGTAAATTTCTTTTGTAACAGGCAAGATGTTTAATGTTTTGAGAAGCTCGCTAGTGTAAGATAATAAGCCTTCCGTGATATCAGCCACTGGTTTCCAGCCGGTCTGATCTGGTAGACCCATGATAACAGGCAAGAAGTAATGATGTGTTACTAGTCCAATATAGGCAAAAAGAAACCCCGGAAAATGAATTGGCTGGATATCTAAGAGAACCTCTGCAAAGACCAAGATGGTTTTCTGTGCCTCTTTTTCTTCAATCTTGGGAGCCAATGCGTTAATTTCGCAAAGTAACGTAGCGAAAAACCTGAAGAAGACTTTTTGGTTAAAGTTTTCTCCTCGTATGACATGGTGGTGATTTAGAACTAGAACGACGAGGGAAAGACTAGTTTTCATGTAAGCAGCTTTGTCAGCTTTTACCTCCCACTCATCTTCTCGTCTCAAAACAAGCATCGCAATAAGTCTTGCCAATGCATCGATTGGCAAATAGGCACAATTTGTGTTGTTTTGGTTCTGCAATTGTTGTTCAAATCGTTCAACTGAGTTATCGATTGAAAGTCGCAGAAAAATACATAAGTCATCGCGGTTATTGATAATTTGCTTGTTGTACATCTGAGAAACGAAATGAGAAGCAGCTTGTTCAGATGCATTCGAATTACTACATAAGTGTACCCACTCTTCGAATACGTACTCCATCTGATCACGTCGGGCAAGCTGACGTTCGTCTTTATTTTTTTGGACGTCTTGTATGTGGCCAGATGCAGCAAGTTTGCGCTTCAGCAGCTGTCCAAGCTCTAATGACGAATCTTCTTCTATCCACTGCCAAGCAACTTCTAGGCTACTGGCAAAGTCGGAAAATAAAGCAATTGGATGATCGTCTAGAAGCACCGCATCGATGAGTGACAATAGAAACTGAAGTGACCCTTCTTTACGTTGAGATATTGCTTTTGACGTCTCAGAGTCAATACGATGCCAATCAAGCATCTCAGCTTTAATAAGAGATATGGCGAGAGGTAATCGCATTAGATTTTCTCCCGGCTGGTGGGAAATCATCAACGCTACTCGGCTCGCGGTTCGACCCCCTATTCTACAGATATTTTCAAGGACATTGACTAGGCTCTCTATCATCAGCGTTTGATCGACGCCTCCAAAGAGCAGGTTGCAAATTTGATCAACAATAAAAATATCGAGAGCATCCGGTGACTGTGCAGTTCGTATAATTAGACTGTACAAAGCGTCTAAAACATCAAGTACTGGATGAGGTCGCGGAAGATCTGTGTAATGCTCTTCGGATGTCTCTGAAATAACTCGCTCTAATTCGATTAATGTTTTCTGGACTCGCTCTGCTAAAGCTCTTGGGTCTAAGGTGAGAGCTGCGAGTCTTCCGTTGGATAGAGCTGCGTTGGTTTGGATGTAAGCTTGCTGCTGGTTATTTACATGTATCATTGTTGGAGGCTCAGCTGAGGTAGGTAAAGTTGGAATAGCAGGATACTGTTCTTGTAGAACTTCATTTGTAATATTTCTGGTAGTATCAGACGAAGAAGTAGCATGCGTAGTGCCAGAAAGTGATGGTGGAATTCGTGATCGTGCAAAATCATCATATATAGAGAGTTGATCTTTGTTTAAGCCATTCATATTAGGTTGAAGCTTAAAAGGATTAGGGATAGTAAGAGCCCATCGACTAAGGCCAATATCCATGTAAGGACTATCTGGCCGAGTCATTCTATGAACCCGACGAGCCTCCATTTCGGGCTCAAGAATTTCTTCAATTTCTGGTATCGCTCGCTCTTCTGCTTTTTTTTCTACTTGACTGCAAGCCAAATCAAGGTTCGAATTAACACACATTATGATTGTACCTTCAGGTAGCCCTTGGGGCAATTCTCCCGAGAGAGCTCTGATGTAATTTGTCATACTAGCCCGCAATGGCTCTTTGGAAGTGACTAATGCAAGGCTCCCAGCAGTCTTTTTGACCATGAGAGCAGCAGCAGCGCGTACTTTACCTTCATTTGGTTCAGTGGCGAAATCTTTTTTGATCATCTGAGCTGTTGATATTGCAGCAATAGTAACGGAGCGCTCCACAACAGGAGATATAATCTCATACACTGCACGTGTAATTGCACTCCGTACTATTTCTTGTAACTGAGCCTGATTTACGATTTCATTGGCAGGTGGATAAACAAGCATTGGACCTAAGTCAGGAATAGATGATGTAATCTCCTGAGGGGAAAATCTTGCACCGCCCAATACACCAGCAGTCCCATTAGGCGATGTACTATCAAATCTATCGACAGTATCGGTCCCAGTAATAAGAGGGTCAACTGCTTCTTCCATCAAGGGAAGACGACTCATTATTTCGTCAGAGGGTTCAATGGATTTGGGGTCTATGGAAAGTTCTCCAAAAAGGACTTCAATCTCAAATTTTAGGTTGAGCTTGAGTTCAGCTCCAATATAAAGCTCTCTAAGCGCTCTTACTACATCCATAATCCATGGATTAGGGGGCTTAAAGACTGTGGATTCCTTTCCTTGCCCAAGGACTTTGCAGACAAACGGTATAACTATAAGTAATCGATTACTCTGATATGCTTCGGTCAAAAGTTGTTTGAAAGCGATGTTGCTATGCTTGATAGGCTTGTCACGGGCTAGTGTTAAAGACCCTAGCCAAGCAGCCAAATTTTTGAGATGAGTTCTTTCTGTTGCACCATTTGGTGATAATGTAGCTTCAGAGTTTAAAGAACGGAAGGCGCAGACATATGTTTCACGCAATGTTTCAGCCCACAAAGTTTTCTTACCAAACATCTTGAGCAAGTTCAGATACAGCTTGTGGAAGTTAGGCTCAGTCTTGGCACGGTGAGAGACCAAGTGGCTTGCAAGCCATTGGTAATTTTGATCATCAATGACTGCTTGTAGTTCAGTAAACTTTTTTTCAAGATTTTCTGCCGTCATATTATTGAGCACAAATAAAATCCTGTCCTGAGTAGTGCCATCTGGTTCCTCATACATATACGGCGATGGTTCTACATGAAGGGATTTGAATGGAGGCGGGCCTGGTTCACTTGCTAGTATTTCTTCAGATTTTCCGTTTAGACCGCCTCCATTTACATGAAAGTTTCGTGATTCTTCCTCTTGTTGTTGTTGCTGAGAACGCACAGCATCTGTTGCCACCTTCCAGGCCTCCGTACCTTGGAGATATGGAATCTGCAGCAATTTCAGACAGAATCCCGGCCACTCCCTTAAACGTGACAATAACTGCATGAGAGCCTGGAGCCCAAATTTATACATTGATTCGTCTGGGGTGTGATCACGAACGGCTTCAATTATCATGCCGAGTCCAATTTCTAAAGGAAGGTTGTCTATTAAACTTCTTGATATAATACCACCGAATAAAACTGCGGTCGTAGCTAGAGCTTCTAAAGGGTAGGTAGCGTAAAGAGCATATTCGTCAAATAGTCCATGAATCATGCAGGCGAACACGTCTTGATCAGCAGGATTTCGTGATTTTTTATATCCTTCAAGAGTGTCGACAACGTTTCTAACCTGTAAATCATCGCTATACATCCGTTTGTAATGTTCTTCCATCTTCTCGTTCGCTGAAGTCGGGAGAAGATTAGTCTCGGCACCATTTTTATCGATGATATCATCAAAACCTTCATTATAATTTATGAGACGTGGGTAAGCTGTGATACAGCGACGTTGGACAGCAATCCAATCTTGAGCCGAGGATTTAGGGAGTGTGTCATCGAGAAAATTGAGGAGAGCTGCGATCGTCTTAACTGGAAGCATAACGCTAGAAAGCTCTCCAGTTCGTTGAAAGCTGAGCTCGTGACTTGCTTTTATGTCGAGGAATTTCCTGAGTGACTGGGCAAACTCGGGAATCCTAGGACCGGTAACCTTCTTACTCCATTCGTCCAAGTTGAGAAAGCCTCGCGCATGGGCAGTGGCAGCAAGATCGAGTCCAAATCCGTTGTGCATAGATGTAAGGTCATTCAGCCAATTGTGTCGAACGGCATGATCAAGAATTATTGGAAGACGTAATGGTGTCTTCCCGTGGACATCTACAAGGCGCTGGGCTACCCATCCTCGGTCTTTGCGCCACAAGCTTTCAAGAACAAAGTCACTTTGAGGATCAGATTGGGTCAAGTATCTATCAAATAAGCCAAGGAGTGTGTCATTTGCTAGTGCAGGCCAGGGCTTTGGTACACCAAATGCAGATACCATGAAGAGATCTAATTTTGGAAGAACTACTTGCGCAAATAGTCTCTTAGCTTCTGGTGTTTCCGAGGCTGATGTTTCATGCAATGCGACGTGGAATAAAGCTTCTAGAGCTGCGAGTGAGATAAGTGGATTTTTCACGGCTTGAGCAGCGCGTTTTTTAGTCGGAGGGGAGGAGTTGGAGTAATCCTCCAGCTTGAATGTAGTATGAAGTCCTGGTATCGTTGTTGCGTCCAACTCCGAAGGGTCGAGCGAAGCAAAAGCAGCGATGAATGACAGCTGAGTTTCAGTATGGCACCATTTACCACCCCACATTTGTTGTATATCAATAATTCTATCAATGGCTAAAGGATGCAGCGCCTTATATAAGGTTAAAAACTGATGTTGAGTTATTCTTAAGTCTGGTTGGTCAAAATGAGAGATAACTTGTGACCAGTTGAATGTCGGTGAAACCTCTCGCCGTAAAGCATTAACCATTATCTCGGGAAGAAATTTGTGTGTTTTACTGATTGCTGAATACAATAGGGCTATAGATACCTGATCTTCAACCAACAAATTAGCTGCATTACGGAGGTGCTCAACACAGGTTTCTAGATCCGAGGTGAACGTTGCGCCAATTTTGCACATATACTGAGCTAGTGAACCTTGATCATTCAGAGCTCTTAGAAGATAAATGGCAGCAAGGACCGATGTTGGGGGGGTGTGATCAAAATCCCTATTATCATATCGATATTTAACAGCTAGTGTTAACTCTGTCCGCGCTTTCTGATCGAAGCAGAGCGGATTTGTTTGTATCAATCGGTCGATAATTACGGCCACAAAATTCGGATCACAATCTTCGTTTCCTTGTCGTGCGATTGTTTGAAGGAATTGGGCGTAATTATTTGATAAAATAGCGTCGGCTTTGTTGAATCATTAGCAGATGGCGACAGAAACACTTCGGAATTCCGTACCTTTTACCTTCAAATCCGATTTTGAGACAGATTTGAAAGCTAAAGCAAGAATGGTTTTTTCAAGAGCATCTAACTTGAAATGTTCCATGAAGGTCGAAAGATCGAAATCGCGGAAGATGTCTTCATTTGCCATGTCTATCGATTCCGCAATTTTCCCCGCTTGTTCGACATCATAAGCTATCTTGCTAATTTCTGACACTAATATTGAATAATTTCCAGGTGTTGTTACCTGTCTAGTAACCCCAGGAAATATTTGATGAGCATTACCAACCACTAAGCGGCTGAAGTATTTTTGGTATACTTCCATACCGTGTTCATCGATCAGCTGCGCACTACTGTTAGTGAAATTTTGAGGAATACTCGATCTGATTCGAACCTTTCTGAGTTGTTCAACCTGTTGTTCCCACTTGGTGCGATCTCTGTCCTCCTTGATGGTGCTGAGGAGTACGAAGACTTGAGCAACAACAAGGTTTTTGAGTGAGCTGGGTCCCGTTGGACTGTTGTTATTTGGACTAGCTGCGCTAAAGGTGTTATGGTAGGAGCCGTGAGGTGAATGGCTAACGCCAGTGACGATAGTTTGTGATGTCCCTTTGACCATCGAAGCTTGCAAAGGTCCCACTCCACGGAGCTATCTCAAACAATTGAATATCGATCCGGAATGTATGGACATTTACGGAGATGTTGCAGGTCTTGCAATCGTGGCGTTGAGTATTTGCTCGATTAAGGCAGGTAGATAATTATGATGTTGGGTTGTTCGGCGTCTCGCCGCCTACATCAACAGCCCCGTCGCTCCATGGAGCTTAGCGCAAAAATTACCGCATCTGGTACATGTAACAGTTCCTAGTTGTAGTGGCAGTTGTTACAAATACTGACACGACATTAAGAAAATATCGATGTAAACCATTCACCTGACCATTTACCTCAGCAGTATGATGGAGCAAACAAAACTACCTCAGGCTATCACAAGACTAATCTCTTGGGCAGAGTACATATACTTGTACATACAATTTTCGTAATCACTTCTACCTTCAGATTAAAATGTCCAAGGCTTACATATACTAGTAATTATATGTACCTTTTATATCAAACATTTGCAGTTGGTCTACGGAGTAGTAATAACTAGGCTCTTGCGTCTTTCATGTTTACAAGTACATGTAGTAGAGATGGCACCAAGCCTAACTCTATAAAATCCTCGCAGTATTGTCTGCAAATCCTCTTGCCCTACAGGAGTAAATCCAAGCCAATCACGAAGGTCCCAATAGACTTTGTCTACATATCACGTAGCGCTCTTTGCGTGAAAGACTTCCATGATAATCCCAGGGAAGTTGAGCAGATGGCTCTACCGATTATAAACACCTTTAAAGTGAAGGATGACTCCTTCATAACTATCAAATGAGAAAATATTTGCTGCAGGAAGATAATTTAGAGCCATCTTACCGAGTTTTTCCTCATCTCGCGGCTTTTGAATCATGGTAAAAAAAAGGTGCCTACTCATTTGACTTAATGTTGCTAGCAGGAAGCACCTACTGGAAAACGTTAAGAGCCAAGTGGACTTTGTTGTAGCTTAAAGGAACAAGTATTCTTGGCGTCCTTGATAAGTAACACACTCCTTGAGCGCGGCCCTCGACAAAGTAAACAAATATCTATCGACACTGAAGTAGAAAATCCAATTAATTACCTTGCTTTCGCAAATTTGGAAAGAGCATCTTTAATACAACCCAAAAAGAGCCAAGGTTTGACTTATTATGATGCAGACTGAAGCTATTATGTACTTGGATAACGAACTTTTTTACTGACGGGTTTACAGTGTTCGAAAATCCTGAGGGAACATGCTTCAACTTGATATATTGAGTATATTTAATATCCCTTGCTTCACTCTCCAACATTTTTGGTTACGAATCTTTTTATCCAAGAAAAGAAGGTCGGCTGGTAAACTTCATGCCTAACAGCCAGATAAACTTACTACACCTTAAATTTATTGATCTAACTTAAGTTCGGGTCTTTTTAGTGCTTAATATTGCGAATTTTATGTGCTTGCCAGTTTTTGTGGCTGTGTTTCAGTGAGTTATTTTACACAGCGATATGCCGAAATTAAATACAACAACTTGAGATCGAATTTTTCGACTGCTCCGTGAAGGAAATTATTAAGCTCCTTTAGAGCAAGCTTCAATGCTTTATGGTACATTCACTAAGATTTTTAAGACAATACCTAAAGAAGTAGGGTCTAGAAAAGGAGAGAAGTTAGAAAGCCAACCCCCCAGGATACGCAATAAGTATTTCGCCATTAAATCCAGGAGGCCGTTATCCAAGAAGTACAACTAAGCATCCAGATAACTTTGGATTCGGCATAACTCCGCAAAACGCGAGAATTGTAAGAAGATACTCAAAAATAAGCTTTGATTGTTCGTCATATAAAATCCAATTGGAAGCTCGCCCGGGAGCACAGAAAATACTATTGATCATGAGAATAAAGTAGCATGGTCAGATGAAACAATCTTAATCGAATTTGCAGTGACAGGATAATTTACGCCTGACAGAGGAGCCAACAAAAGCAGATAAGGTCTTCACAACAGAGAGACGGTTCCCAACGATTAATCTTGGGGGGAAAACTGATTTTTTTGACTCAATTGAATCTAGGTGGCCTTGCCATGAGGCTGATGTTGTTTGTTTATTTATTATTTAACGTCTAACTAATGGTAATATACACTGGTCCCAAGTTGTATAGGAAGCCAGAGCTTACTGCTCTGGAAGCCTGAGGCGCCCGACTCCACCAAACCAGAGAAAAAGAGATCTGAGATGTTGTGCGGTGTCAAGTGACTTGAACCATCACCCTGCCAACGTTGTTATTTGTCCTCTGTAGAAGGGATAATTTCATGGGGAGGTGATACTCCCGTAATGCGATAGAATAAGAAATGAAAAGAAGAGTGAATCAACCCCCAAAACTCCGTTTTTGCGCCATCATTACAAGACGAGATGAAGTCCGTCCACAGTAGTTTTTCCATTTTATGCTACTGCTAGCCGTCAATGAGTGTCGAATCTGGGGGGGTTCTAGGGCAGATTTCGGTGAAGAATTTTGATTCTTCGAGCCATTTTGCGAGTTTTGAAGCTCCAGTGGGGGGTGCCGAGAAGGAAGATATGAGAATATAACTTCATCCTTATTATCACAGGCAGTTAGGCAGTAACTTAGTCTTCAGGGTAATATATTTGTAGTTGCATAGCGGAGAAACTACGCGGTCTACGGGATCTACGTGTACGCGTGCTCGCCTAATTCCCACACTAGTGATATCACCATGCCAACGCTAGTACCCGTGACACTACCCTCTCGGCAAACAAGAGAAACACTCTTGTATCTTGTTACGGAAAATTAATTTATCTGCGTTTTAGCCATGGTCTTAGTGGTCCTGCTTGTGGGTTCGCATCATGAAATTCCCAGAGTGCGTCATCACATCCTTGTAAATGAGAAGCTGGCTCCCATGAAGAAGAACCATCCGACCATTGTACTCGATAGTACCAGCGCTTGTTTTTCATTTGGTTATATCCTGTAACTTTATCAAATCGCCACTCCACCACGGTTTCTTGATTGTCTGTTCTTACAACAACCCTGCCATCGTTGGCCCCAATGTCTTCGTCCTGCTGCCCAGGGGCTCGCTCGTGTGGGCGCAATTGTACTTTCGATACGTGAAATGTTGGGAAAATTTTGTGTTTTTTTGGTAGGTCAACTGTAACAGAGTGAGGTGAAATTTTAACCACTCGGAAGGGTCCTTCCTAGCGTGGGTTTAACTTATTAACAGGTCGTGCCATTTTCCAGTTTTCCGTGCTTACCATAACCTCATCTCCCACAAAAAATCTTGGCGCATCCGTACGTCGAAAATTTGAATTACTTTCATATCGATCTTGAGCAATTTTTGACATGGCTCTAACATGGTCAAGAACAGCTTTAAACCGATTGGCTATTTCATGAGCTCTAAAATATTCTTGTTCTTGTGAAGATGATAGTGTGGGTGCTGCAGGCGTCTGAGGCTCAATTCCGAGTCTTGGAATGTAGCCGTAATTAACAAAGAAGAGGCTCACTCCCGTGGTGGAAGAGACTGAATTATTACCCGCAAATTCGGCAAGCGGAAGCCACAAAGCCCAGTCGTTTTGCGCCCAATTCATGCAAAGCCTCAAAATTTGTTCTACCTCAGCGTTGATACGTTCAGTCTGACTATTTGTCTCCGGATGATATGCAGAAGAAGTTTTTAGTGTGGTTCCTAATCTTTGTGATAAAGTTCTCCAGAACGCCGATATAAACTGAGTCCCTCGGTCAGACACAATTCGCTCTGGTGACCCATGTAGTGACCAAACCTTTTCAACGAAAGCTTCTGCTAGTTCTTCAGTCTCCAAAGTTTCGGTTGGGATAAAATGTCGCATTTTAGTCAAACGGCCAACTACGACAGCGATATTTTTAAATCTACGCTTGCTAACCTCACAATCGGGAAATGGTGTAATGTAGTCTATAGATATATCTGTCCATGGTTTAATCGGAAGAGGTAGAGGTTTTAAAAGTCCAGAAGGAGACTGTTTGGGTGTTTTTGTCTTTGTGCATAGTAAGCAGCCTTTGCAAAATTTTCTGGCAGCTATTGTCATTCCTGGCCACCAATAGGTTCTATTAATCAAGTCTATAGTTCTTTCTCTACCTGGGTGGCCAGCAGGTCCTGAATTATGAGCTCTATGAAGTAGCTGAAGCTGGATACTTTCGTCATCTGGCGGAATAATTAAACGATCTCGATAGTACACCCGACCGGCGACAATTCGACACTCGCTAAAAGCTATTTTTAGCAACTTTGCTAGGGAAGCTCTCCAGTGCCTTTTAGATTTGTCTGATAAGTCGTCCATTATTTCCTGCATTAGTAAGGAGTCGTAATATGATTCAGAGATTAAATCATTAATCGGTGGAGAAACATCTATTTGGTATAAAGACATAGAGTTTAAAGAAAAAGTATGATGAAATTTTGAAGATGGGATTAATGGAATTCGCCTGGCCGAAAGCCTGTCGTCTAATATATCTCTTGGTGCATCTTATGGCCTTCGGCTCAAAGCATCCACCCTTGTATTAACCAGGCCAGGTTGGTAGGCCAATTGAAAATTAAAACGGGAGAGGAAATCTGCCCATCTCATTTGTCTCTGGTTTAATTCCTTTGTTGTTTGAAACGTTTGAAGGTTTTTATGGTCAGTCAGAATATCAAATTGGTTTTGTAAACCTTCCAATTCTGGCCGCCATTCTTCCAAAGATTTTATCACACCGAGGAGCTCTTTATCATAGATATCATAATTACATTCTTGTGTCGAATGCTTGGACGAAAAATATGCTACGGGGCGAAGCTCCTCGCCAAAATATTGAGATAATGTACCCCCGCAAGCCCAATTGCTTGCATCTACCTCTACAACGGTTTTTCTTGACCAATCAAAAACTGCTAGAGATGGCGCTTTGGTGGAGGCCTTTTTTAAATTTTCAAATGATGATTCACAGCCAGGAGTCCAAACCCACGCAGCGTCTTTTTTAGTGAGTCCATGAAGTGGTTCGGTAAGTTCAAAAATATTTAACAAATCGACGATAGAAATTTGCAAAACCTAAAAAACGTTGCAATTGTCTTTTTGAAGTCGGTGGTTCCCATTCAAGAATAGCTTTTACTCTATCCGGGTCCATTTCAATTCCCCCTAGCGTGATAATGAGGCCCAAGTATTTCGTTTTCTTGGTATGAAACTTGCATTTGTTAATGTCAATTTGCAACCCAGCAGTGCGTAGCCGTTTAAGTACTTCTCTAACATGCTCGACGTGCTCTTCTTCAGAGTTAGAAAAAATCAGGACATCATCCAAGTAAGCTGTAGCATATTTGTCTAAAACGTCATATAAAATATCGTTAATATAGCGTTGGAATGTCGCTGGGGCACCGCTTAATCCAAATGGGGTTACAAGTTGTTCGTAAAGACCAAAACGTGTAATAAAAGATTTTAAACACTCATGGCCTTCCGCTACCCTGATTCTATTGAATGCGGAGACAACATCGACTTTAGTAAAGATTTTTGCATTGCAGATGAGATCGAGGGTTTCCTTAATAAGAGGTAGAGGGTAGCGGTTCTTCAATGTTATATTATTAATACCACGGAAATCATGACAAATGCGGATACCTCCTCCTGGCTTTTTAGTAAGGAGAATTGGACTAGCCACTGGCGATGTTGAAGGTCGAATCCAGCCTTTTCCAAGCTGGTCGTCTAACCATCGCTTAATCAAACGAAGTGTTGAAATTATAGGGTATAATTTGGGTTGTATATAATGCGGAATCAGTGTCGGCGATTAGACCGATAACGTAAGATATCTCAATGATTGCAAATAGAAGAATTGATGATAAACTGATAATAAA
>JAKRRZ010001092.1:0-13577 GCA_022627015.2 Podosphaera aphanis
CTTCCCTTCCCTTCTTTTTATGCTTCCTTTTGTCGACTTTCTCTGTCAACTGCTGAAACGCATCATCCTGGCGGGATGTAGGCCGTCTGCCATCTCGTGGTCGCTTTCCAAGCGACGTACCACCTTCTGATTATCTGGTTATAGGCTGCGCTGGTGAAGAAAGAGTGGGCGGTGCAGCCGACTCGGTGCCAGGAAGGCGGTTTTCCAGCAAAGCAATGATGCTGGTCAATTTTGTATCATTTTTGGCCTCTATTCTAGCTTCACATGCCGCCATAGCCTCGTCGATATTCGTCGCGGGTGGAAGGTTCGATGTTGCTACGCCTAGGTGATTCCTTGACGAAGTCGCTGACGGCAACGCATCACCTTCCACCATATTCATGCCACCTTCAAATGAACCCTGCGAACTCGCCGCACGATAAGGTCTCTATTTAATTTTATGAGCAGCCGTCCGTTCGTTAGCTCGCAATGATTCGCATTTGATATATAGTTGGTAAACACCAACTCTCTTAGGGCAAGGTCGCCGGAGTTGAGAATATATTCAGCTTTCCTGCGTGCAATACCCCATTCACGCGTGATATTATGGTCATATGTTTCGACCAATTTCCCTAACTTCTCGTAGGTACGTAGACCGGCCAGTACCGTACTTTCGGGCATAGGTAATGTGCGGAGGTCGTATCCATTCTGGCGTGAAGCTCGACGATTGAGCGAAGATGATCGTTCTTGTTGCTGTGAGAACATAATTCTCTAATGGTTTGTTCTGGCAATTCAAGGAGACTGAATAGTAATAGATGTTTATACCAAATTTCACTAAGTAACATCATCAGTTTCATTTAGTTTGCGTAAATATCCAGACCGTCTGTGCGTCATCCCAACAAGAACTGTCACAGAGAAAAATACTTGGCATTTACAAACAGGAGGCCTAGAAATTGGATAACAAGCATGTGAAAACTAGCAAGCGAAACTTCATAACCCCGTTTGACGTCACCTAGCGTATGTTGGTATGCTGGTGTGTCCGTGCGCTTAACCTCTTAAAACTACTTGTAATGAATTTTACATCTAATGTCATCATTGACTTTTTTTTTTTTGATTTCTTATACCCGATCTGGCGCCTTTTGGCCCACGCAGGTGTCGACTTCGGTTAGATACAATGATGATATAGTCGTGATGAACATCATGCCTCGGATATCATTTGCAAGAATCACTACGGTTGTGGCAGGCGGCTTTTTCTTCACCCCTACCGAACTATAATCGGCGGGTATTGGCTACCCCCCTCCTGTTAGGAGGGGGGCGCAGCAAAATGCAACAGCTCGGCAAAATGCGACACTTTTCCACACCAAAAATCGCCAGAATCCATCGATTTCAACGGCGCACAACTCAACAACGCCTCAATGGAATTGTTCTAAAATAAATACTTACAGAGAACCACTCATGATACTCAGTTTTGTGGTAATCATTCTGTTACTCCTCTCATTCCGAGCTGAAAACCTCATCCTGCCCTCTTGGCGCCCCTAAATACCCTTGTATGCCTGTTGGAGTTTCGCCTAGTGATGGGACGGAAGATTTTTCGATGACTTTCGCTAAATTGAGAGCAGAAAAAAAGACGCTATCTGAAACTTTGTGAAGAATTCTACGCAAATCCTAAATTAAAGATGAATCCATCGAGGCGTTGTTGAGTTGTGCGCCGTTGAAATCGATGGATTCTGGCAATTTTTGGTGTGGAAAAGTGTCGCATTTTGCCGAGCTGTCGCATTTTGCTGCGCCCCCCTCCTAACAGGAGGGGGGTAAACGATACCCGCCGATTACCATCCGTGAAACTCACTCAAGCCAAACCTCTCAAAAACCCTTGAGTTATCCAGACATGCCACCATCATCATCGCAGCTTCCCTCAGTAAGATAAGGTCTGCTGGAGTCGAACCAGCGATCTTCTGTCTCGAGTGGAGTAGATGTTCAGGCTACCCAAACCCTACTTGGAAGACCGGCCTGGATGGTATACCGCTCCGCCACCCGACCCCGTACTCGATTTTACTAGTATGTTATTAAGGAGCGATTTTGTTCACTTGATCGTGCTCTGTGACTGAAATTGTGGTGTAAGAAAATCATATATGAGCACCATTAAAAACAATTGGATTGTTCTCCGTAAACTTGTTACGACGAAGACCAACTTGAGGGTAGCTAATTGTCGTCTTCGGAGTGAGAGGGTAAAGAACCGGCTTCACCGAGAAAAGTCGAAGTTAGAGAGGGAATAAATGAATGATATTCATAAGAGGTATTGACAAGTAGATCAAACAACAAGTTACAAAGTACAAAGGTAAACACACATTGCGAAGCTGAAGATTCCACATACGGAATCCAGCTTCTTAAATAACAGCGCCATAACATTATTCCCTCCTTTTAGCAAGCAAAGTTCCTACGAGTACTGTTAGATCCTCAGAGTCTAACATGGTAGCATTACATCTCAACTAAAATCTTTGAACTCCTCCAAAATTACTTTACCCTTAAAAAAAAAGGACTTTTTTTACGTCTACTTATCATCCGATACATCTACAAAAACGCTTACAAACGTTCTAGTCCAAGGAATAAGAGATCAACATGAGTTCGTCAAAATTATTCTCACAAGCAGCTGTGACTGGAGACCATGGCCATTCATCATCAAGTCAATGGCTATGAGCGGCGATGTGTGGAAGTATATCAACCCAGATCTTACAACACCACCTTCTCAGCCTGCTCTACCAACGTTGCCTGCGCCGGCTGGCACTAGCACAATAGCGGGGCATATAACTCTAGCAACTCTCACCTCAGATGAGAGAGACATCTACAAGCTTCTTTATGGCGAGTATAAAGAAGTGCTATCTCAGAGGAAGCAGGAAATAGATACACTTCGAGGAATCAGAAACCACTTGGTAACATCAATAAGCAAAGAAAACATTGGGTACATTGAATCAAAGGACACAATCTATGAAATGCTGGTAGCTCTCAAAAAACGACTATCACCAACAGATGAGGCTCGAAAAATGGAGATAGTCGACAAGTATCAAAGACTTCGACAGTACGACAAGAGAACAGACGTTGAAGCATGGTGCAAAGACTGGGAGTTTACTTATGCAGATGCTGTGGTCCTTAAGTTACCAGAAGTTTCAGGCAATCGTTCTCAAAATGACTTCGCCATTGTATTGAGTGCAATCGATGAGGCTT
The DNA here is from genome assembly GCA_022627015.2 of Podosphaera aphanis. Lineage (NCBI taxonomy): Eukaryota > Fungi > Ascomycota > Leotiomycetes > Helotiales > Erysiphaceae > Podosphaera > Podosphaera aphanis. The sequence continues at coordinate 3,193 of JAKRRZ010001092.1, forward strand.
ACTCGACAGCCCAACAATTCTGGCTAAGACAAGTTTCAATAGTTGGTCCAGGGACAGCCATTTCATCTCTTTTCGAAATGGTTGAAGACTTTTGGGAACAACTACCGACGAAACCAAGCATCAAAGGTTAGCATGAAAATGGGTGCTTTTCCGGCATCTTCTGACGAAGGCAAAGGTGTAAAAGCAAACAAAGATTCGCCACAGAAACCACAGAAACCCTGTTTGTGTGGTATGCAACACAGGCATAGGAAATTCTTTTACATTACACCATCAGAACACCAACAAGGTCGGAGAGGAAAAGAAAGTATATTCCATGACATTAACAGGAAAGTGGAAACCCTCAAGAATAGAGCAGGAAAGCCACTCAAGAACTGGTTCGTCACGACTTTTAAGTATGATGGTTTTGACAATCCTCCTTTCTTGACAGGGAACGATGCAGATACTGAGCCTGCCGCACCAAAATCACTAGGTGTATTTACAACACGCTCATCCTTTAACGCAGCAAATATAGATGATTACAAGCTGTACTACTCGTGGAGACTGGACAGCGCATCGGATACTCAAGTCTGCAACGACTCATCTATCAGCAACTAGGTTACGACGAGAGAAGCCGGTCCAGGCGATGAAATTTTTGCGGGAAAAACTTCATACCCAATTGAAGTGTTCGGAACGGTAACTTTGGAAGTGAAGATTAATGAAGGAATTGCAACACTGCAATTGCAAAACGTTGCTCTAGCGCCAGGATTTATGACTAATCTTGTCTCGCTGAACATCTTAGACCAGAAGGGTGTACATTGGAATTCAGAGCATCCATCAAAGCTACAGAGAAACCACGAGAACTTCTGCATCCTAGAAAGAGTTGGAAAGCATTGGACTCTGCAAAAAGATGTTCGACAAGGATATTGCTTTAACTTATTTTCAGCCAGCCAAGCGCCTCGAATTGCGAAGTTCACCGCGAATGAACTACATTCGGTACTTACCCATACAGGGCCCGAAGCAATCAAACATGTTAAAGGCAGCGAAATATCAATTGACTTTTCGATGCCCTGCCCCTCTACGATCGAGTGTCAAACTTGCTCGTTGACCAAGGCAAAGCAACTGATATCTAGACGAAATGAAGTTGAATTCGAATCAAATGAGCAATCTTTTTTTAGAATCGCCTGGGACATGATAGAGTTCTAGCGGGCATCAAATGGAGATAACTATGGCAGTCGCACTCGCTGTCGAGATTATGGGTTTGAGTTTTCGGACACACCCAACAAAGCCAGGAGCTTTCACTTTTCTCCAAGAAATTGTTATTTTCATAGAGGATAACCTTGGGTTCAGGATCCACTTCTGCGGGCTTGACGGAGAAACAACTTTTGGTAATAATTTTCGCGATTTCATGAGAGAACGAGGTATAGCTACAGAACGCACTGGACTTGATACATCTGAGCAGAACGGAAGCTTGGAAAAATCGAGAGGAGTGATTGTGCTGAAAGCACGCTCGTTCATCATCGGAGCTAACCTGCCGACAAAACTTTGGAATGAAGCCTTCAATTGTGACAGATCAACTATATGAAGCAATGGGCATTTATATAAGTGATGGTAAGTTTATAAATTAACTATAACGAGGGAATATCTGTGAAGCAGAAGGGCTAACTATATGTAATGAGCGTCTCTCTAAAACTATACTCTATCAAGTAACCATAGCTTGGGTTAGCCAACAATAGCTGTGTTGCCTTCCCTAGATGTTTCATGTCCTAACCGATGCTCCTGCATGATTCATCCATCAGATTTCAGCGGTGCCCCTTGCATGATTCGATATCACGGCAATCCTCCTGAATGTTAGAGTATTAGTAGCGAGCTGTCTACGATGGCCATCGTAGGCTACAGGACTCTTCGGCTTACAAGCCGTCACATCAATGCAGCAACGTACATCAAAAATCGTACACCTCATCGTCATCTCGATTGGAAGACACCTTACGAAGCCATTCACAAAATTAAGCCGACTTACGCCCATATGCATCCGTACGGTTGCAGAGCATATGCATTGGATCATAAAATACCACGCAAGCTGAATATGCTTCCTCGTGCACACATTGGATATCTTGTTGGATATGATTCTCAGAATATTTATCGCATATGGATCCCCAGCAAGAAAAAAGTTATTCGGACTCGAGATGTGACCTTTGATCACCAGTCCTTTTGGACCGACGACAATCTCGATATCAGCGATATACTACATGAATCCGCAGAAAATGTCATGAGTATATTGGACATACCCCAGACCAACTTTCAGGAAGTAGTGGAAGAGGATGACATATTGGATGTGATTGGAAGCGTCCACGAATTAGAGGAGAAGGAAGTGGGTCGGAATAAGCCGAGCAGTGAAAAATACCGAAACGCCAACCCAATCTCACTTGATCAATATATAAGCGATACGCAGCTTAATTCGCCAAGACTCACCCCTGAGCTAGATGTGGCAGGAATTGGTACTAACCATGATGAAGATATTGCGCATGTGATCACAAATGAACGCCCAGAAACTATCCCAGCGCCATCTAACAGATCTAGTACTCGGATTCTGGATGGAATAAATCCAGAAAATGTTATCAGTGGAAGATGGACAAGAAGAAATGCTCACTCTGTCCAACAACTTTCACGTCTCTTAGGCTTTCACCATGCATTTTCTTTAGCCATCCGGACTCCACAAAAAGTTCGAGTATATCGAAACATCCTTCCTCATGCACCCAAATCATTCCGGCAAATTAACAGTCACATACACTCAGCGTAGTTTAAGCAAGCATGCAACTTGGAAATCAAGACTCTTTTCGAAAAAGGTATGTTTGAGTACGTTAGCGAGAGAGATATCCCCGACAATGAGACCATTCTGCCACTTATGTGGATCCTGAGTTATAAATTTGACGAAGATGGCTTCCTCAACTGATATAAGGCTCGTCTCGTAGCCCGCGGTGATCTCGAGTTAAATCAGGATGATACATACGCATCTACTCTTGCCGCCCAAAAATTTAGAGCCATGGCATCAATTGCAGCAGCTTTTGACCTAGAAATGAAACAGTACGACGCTGTCAACGCCTTCGCAAATGCTAAATTACCTCAACCAGTGTACTGTAAGTGTCCGGAGGGATATGAAAAGGAAGACCCTGTGATGAAAGCTAATCAGGCAATCTATGGCCTTCAAAAATCACCATTATCGTGGTATAAAGAGATTACCCTCGGCTTTTAAAAGATAGGACTGTCTCCTGTTTCGGAAAATAGCCGTTTGTGTAAGAGGAACGACTGGTTGTTTGCGATGATTTATGGCGATGACCTCATACTAATTTATTATTCTCGGTAAAAGAAGATCCTTAAATTAGAGGCTCAACTTTTAGCTCTTTACGAGTTTCGCGTCATGGGTGATGCAACTCACTTTATAGGGATACGGATTATACGAAGCAGGGACGAGCGGTAACTATGGCTAATCCAAGACAGTTATATTGACAAGATTTCCGATAAATTCAATGTCAAGACTGACAAGGGACCAAAGACTCCTTTACCACTTAGTGTGAACTGGTCACCATGGAATGGTTGAGCAACACCAAATCAGATATCTGCATACCAGCAACGAGTAGGGAGTATTGGCTTCGCTGCGTTTGCGACACGCCCAGATATCTCAAAAGCGGTCTCCGATTTTTCCAGTGTACTCCATAACCCATCCCCGGAGAACTCAGAAGCCGCTGAACATTGCCTACGTTATCTTGTAAGCACAAAGTTTTTGGCTCTTCAGTTTAATGGTCTCAATCAGGGACAAATAATTTTTGGTGCTTATGACGACTCAGCCTTCGCAGATGAACCTAACACAAGATATAGCTCCCATGGGTTCTGTTTTCTACTTTATGGTGGACCAATACACTGGAAAGCTACCAAAGGAAAAACAGTCACAATTTCCTCCGCTGAAGCTGAAATTCTTGCAATCTCATTCACTGCAAAGGAATTCATCCGTTGGGTACGTTTCTTCTCACATCTAGACTTTGACCTTCAAGAAAAGCCTACAATTTGTTGCGATAATATGCAAACTATCCGCATACTAACCAAGGAAGCCCCAAAGCTAGAAACTGCACTAAAACATGTCGACATGCACCAAAACTGGCTCTGACAAGAAGTGCAGTCAGGAAAAATTCAGGTTAATGGGTGAAAACGGCTGATATAGTTGCTGATGGGCTCACAAAAATTCTATCTATCTCAAAACATGGAGTTCGTGCGACAACTAAATCTTAAGGATATTCAGGACAAGTTAAACTTTTGATGGTTACTCAAGCATATCGAAAGCTATGTCTCGTTAAAGAGACAGGGATACTTCAGTCTGATTACTGCCTTCAGTTTCCTGGGGGGGGGGGTGTCAAACTCTGGAGTGTTCGGAGCTTGGATATTTTCAGCTGTAGTCGAGCTAATATCGTCCGATGAATTGTGGTTGCTTACAGGAAGTGTTTGGTTCGCGGTTAAATTTTTGATAAGGCGTTTTGGATTAAAACACACGTTTGCAAGAGAGTTGTGTATCAGGAGCAGCACGGAACGATTTACATGGGTCTGATCATGGTGTCATCACTGGATACTGGCTGGAGAACATTTCTGCTTTGATATAATCTTCAAGTTGTTTTAAGCGCGGTTGGAAATGTTTAATTTCCACGGACTTAGATGCATAATCAGTAGAACGAGTAAAAATCTGATATCGAGGATTAAAGCCGTAGTTGGCGAAAAAGGAGGAAACTTTAGTTGAAGAGGATATTGAGTTGTTGTACGAAAATTCAGCAAGAGAGAGATAATCGTGCCAATTATCTTGCTGGTAATTACAATATCCCCTGAGATACTGCTCTAGGATTGAATTTACTCTCTCCGTTTGCCCATCTATTTGAGGCTGAAAAGCTGTACTGAAGCGGAGGTCAATAGAGAGACAAGCCGTCATTTCCCGAGCAAAGTTTGAAGTGAAGACAGGATCGCGATCTGAGACCACTGAATTTAGCAAGACATGTAAACGGAATACATGATTTCTGAGTAAAAGGGCTAGTTCCTTTTCTGAACACGTAGTTGTGGTCGGTATAAAATGGGACATTTTGGTGAGCATATCTACAGCGACAAGTATTGCATCAAAGGCTGATGACGAGAAGAGTCCTGTGATAAAGTCTAGTGAAATGGAATCCCAATGTTTTCGTGGAATTTCCAGGGGTTTGAGGTATCCAAAAGGAGCGTGCCGAACAGGTTTTATTCGGGCGCAGGTGTCCCAGTTCCGTAAATATTGATTTATCGTAGCCCTCATTTTAGGCCATCAGAAGTTTCGAGAAACAAGCTCAAACGTTTTAGCTCTTTCCGGATGACCTGCAGCTGGGTGATCGTGTGAGGTTGAGATGACCCTGGTACGCAGAGATTCCGGTACATATATTTTCTCCAAGATAAGTAGTAGTCCTTGACTATTCATTTTCCAAGATCCAAGGTCGACGCGAGGATAGTGGGACAAAGACGATCTGGGTGCATGAAGTATTTCTTGACCAAACAGGTCCGAGTTTAACGAATCAACCACTTCCTCCGCAAAGGAGTTTTCTAAGTCTAGAATTGGATCATCCTCTCCAATTTCCCTGGACAAACAAAACAAAGACGATTTTATCACGGTTGATGACGTTTCCTTGGAAATTATTTTACCAGGGGTCACTATCAAGTCGTGTGGTGCTTCAAATCTTTCCTTCACATTTATGTGTTCGGCTTGGCGGGTTAACGCATCAGCTCTAGAATTCTTAAGGCCTGGCCTGAATTCTAAACAGAGATCAATTTCTGCAAGCTCTAGAGCCCATCTAGATTGTCTACGGTTGAGTATTCTCTTCGTGGTGAATGCTGTAAGATTTTGGTGGTCCGTGATTATCCTTACTAGCGTGGATAAGTTGTAGACATATTGTCGATACTCCTTTAAACTCTCGACAATATGTTATAGTTATGAGCTTACGGAGGATAGGATGTTGGCCACTGAAGATGTCCTTAAGATACACAGATGGTGAACCGATGGTGAGAACAGATACAGAGTGATGAATATTGAATGCGTATTATGATGGATGATCTGATTATTTCTCTGATGATATGATGGGAGAAAGAGATATCTTATATACATTAAGATTCGATACGTATACCATCCCATTACTCCTGATCATGACCTCTGGAATCTTCTAGCATCTACTTATGTTCTCTATAGAACAGAGTCGATGCTTCTGCTGACTTCCACGAGGCTCCATGTACTTCCATCTCTTCCAAGCACAACTATCATTACTGATACCAGCACCTCAGCCGAGCCAGCACAACACCTACTAATGGAGATGAGCATGTCGTGCAAGGATCTCTGATTATACAAGGGGGCGATAATTAAGCCCACAATATAACTTGAAACAGAGCTACGCCTCAATGCTAAATATATTCATCGTCGCATTGTCAGTAGGTGTTTTACATGGAGAATGAGGTATCTAAGTAAGGAAAGATAGAACACCGTATATATGGGATTCTCCTTGTCCATAATTAGCTTTTCTTTTTCATAGTAAATTATAAACAACAATTACTCATACTATTGCTCATTGCCTACTATAGTCAATCCGTGACACGAAAAGCGGTTTTAGGTTCATCACCTGACTTGATGCGGATTTGGTTATAGGCTCCCCTTAAATCTAATCGTGTAAATTTTCGAGCTTTAAGAAGCTGGCGAGGGGAGTTATCGATTCGGGGCAAAGGGTAAAGATTTTTTTTTGTTATAGCGTTTAGTGCCCGGTAGTCGACACAGAAGCGAGGACCACCTCCAGGCTTCTTGACAAATAACACTGGTGACGCGGACGAAGATGTTGATGTCTCAATAAATTCTTTTTCCAGGTTCTCACGGAAGTACTCTCGAAGTGCTTCTAATTCGGCATCTGACATAGAATATAAGGGACCCAGAACAAGTTTTTGTTTTTCGTCAACAGGGATTTCGTGATCGATATATCGGTGGGGAGGGAGCTTTTCTGCTTCCTTTGATGAAAATAAAGACAGAAAATCGTCGAATTGAGTGGGGATTTTTTGGTGCAGAAAATCAGTTTCTTCTTTTTCCGATCTTTTTGGCTTATCGAGATAATCGGTAATGTCCTTAAGCGATACGGAGTAAATTTAGGATTTCTGACGTTTGGAAGAGCTGAGTAAGGATCGTATTGACACTTATGAGGTTGCAAGGGAATGATGAGTTTTGGCAGTGTGATAGGACTGATCTGAGGATGAGGAGAGAGACGAAGGCGAAGATAACGTTAGAACTAGAGATGGTAAAGACGAGGACAAGGGCTGGGGCCGAGTATAAGATCCGGCGCGATAACGAGAGTTATTGAAACAGTTTTGACGGCAGAAACGTGGTGTGAATGTTATGCTATTAGTACTCCATTTAATCTCGGGGTCATGCTTCGATAGCCACGACTTGCCTAGGATAACGTGGTAGCGCGCGATTCGAATAACTTAAAAAGTTAACATTTCAGTATACCAACCAATTTCCAGTAACAAGTCTGTTTCGAGCGTGATTTGACCTGAAGAGGATTGACTACCGTCGACTACCTATACGGTTTCTGGACGGTTTTTTAAGCGCGGAACAAGTCTAACCTCATTGATAAATGATTCATCAGTGAACGAGATAAATGCCCCTGAATCGATCATAGTAGTGGTCTTGTTTCTTGATCTAAAAGAGCTGTGATAGCCAGTGGTTGTTCATTGCCTAGGTCGAAAGTATGAACTATTGGGGATGCTTTCTTAGTTACACCTAAATGGGGGAGAAGGTTTTGACAGGATTTTTGTAGCAGTTTTGTCTTAAAGGTGGAACAGGGGTCAAGAGAATCGTTGGTGTTAGGAGAGGAGGCGACAGAACGACGTAGATTAAGAGGGCTAGAAATATGTCGCATTTTTTCTAGCTGAACTAGTTTTTATTTCATACAGTAAAGAAGAGGCCTCGCTATTTACAGCCTCTACATTAGACAATTGAGGGTTTTGACGAGCCAAAAAAGTTGGACATGTGACCACTTTGTGATCTGGTTTACCACAGTATCCACAGAGATAATGAGCCCATCTATACGCCTTACGTGCTGCTTTTCCTGCCTCCGAGTTATCTAATTCCATAGGGTCGTAAGAAGGTATGGAGGATGGCCCTGGATTAGGAATATTGGTCGACAGAGTGATGTGTGAAGCGCTAGCCCGTAACTGCGGTAGAGGGTAGCTGAAGGTCTGGTTGTGTGAGGGCATGTTGGTTTGTGGCTTACTTTTCTTCTCACGTATTCGGGCGTAAATATCATTGTCCAACGCAATGCATAAAGATGCGAACTCGGAGAACCCTTTGGGTAGAGTCTTACCTACTAGAGCGTCTTTTAAATTCTCTTTTAGTCCTTTCCGAAAATGATAGATCAAGACTGGTTCTTCGGTCCACTCAAGGCGCGAAAAAACCGAAACTGCTCTTGCATAATCCGCAGCACATGAAGAATCTTGGTGAAGAGAATCTAGCTGTCGGGTTGCTGTCGCATACGAATCGGGGTCATCGAATGCTGCTGCGGGAGCTGTTATGAACGCAGAATAGCTAGGGAAATCGACCTTTGCGGTATATTTGTCGTTATAGGGATAGAACCACGTGTACGCATTCTGCGTCAAAAGGGATCCGGCATAAATGATTTTCGACTCTTCCGAGGAGAAAGTCGTGGGATCTGATCGGAATTGTAGTTGCATTTGCGTTGCATAATTTCCAAATTCTGCGCGCGTACCATCAAAGGGTCAGGGATGTTTGTTGCGCGACCGCACGTGGTTGACGTGTCCTGACAAGGACCTCGCTTGGTCGCAGCCAAACCAAGACCCTGTCCAAGACAAACTGCATCGTCGATCAATTTGGACTGGAGATCTGTGACTTCGACTGGATATAAATCTGATTAATCAATAACTGTCGCGTCACCTAAGCTAGACTTGCCAGCTGAATGAGACTGGTTCAAATAATGTTGTATCACGGTTGGGATATTTAGTGGAAGCGCAAACCGGACAGGGGTAGAATCAGAGATAATTTTGTCCCAGCTATCCAATATTTGTTGCCAAGCAGGGTAATTAGGCATCGTGGAGTTATTCATACGAACATCATTGGCCATGGTGAGCTTCGCAAAATGTTACGACGAAGACCAACTTGAGGGTAGGTAATTGTCGTCTTCGGAGTGAGAGGGTAAAGAACCGGCTTCACCGAGAAAAGTCGAAGTTGGAGAGGGAATAGGTGAATGTGTTATACTTTGGTTATGAGCAGATATCGAATAATGAATGAGCTAGGGATAACAGAGAAGAGCAGAGGATGATAATCAGAGACTGAAGATATGAATAACTTAATTGATAAAATATTGTAATGCTATCGGGGTAGACAGGACTGAAATATATACATGTTGTACACCCATGATACAGTCCATAATCATATAGCCAGAATGTTCCATAGCCACATTCCATTCTTTTCTATTCCATTCTCTACCATGTCGTACAGAGCTACAGGGGTAAATTTTTCGCCCTTGCCATAGATTTATGTACATACAAAGGCGCAAATTTCTATGTGAATGTGTACATAAATCTATTGCAAGGGCGAAAATTTACCCCTGTAGCCCTGTACTAGTGACACTAAGCTCTTAGTGTTGATCGTACAGGGCCACAGGGGTATTATTTCTCCTGCAATCGGCGGTGCTATCCAGGGGTATATCCATGCTTCTTTACATAATCTTCATGGGTAGAGGCTCGGTCTTGGTGGCCCCAGCTTACACGTGTATCCTCGTCCAATGTTTTGGAATCATCCCCACAACATCTCCATTTTTCGTAACTGCTTTAGTCCCACAACACAACGCGCATTCAACGACGAATGTCATGTGTTCTTCACACCATAAATTTTTATCTGACATCTAAGCTATGTTTTATCATTAAATTTTCAAGTAAGAATCAAAGCAGATCACTCCAGCAACTCCACAAGTTCAACAGCTTTACAGGATGAATATTTCCCAGGCTACGACGACGCCAATCCGATACTCAAATCGACTTAGTCGAGAACAAAGAATTAGGGTAAGATTTTGATCCCAGAATAGAAATCAATATACTTCGAATTTTGCTAACTAATTAGGTTCTCGCTCTTTATGAAGCCAGACATTCTAATCAAGAAATATCAGATCTGCTCGGGATATCAATGAATCAAGTTAAATACACAATCCAAACAGGTCGTATATCTCCCGGAAAAAGCACTGGTCGACCTCACAAGCTTTCAACTGAGCAAGAGAATGAGCTGGAAGTATTCGTGTGTAGAGACAAAGAGACCAGGCAGATGTCATATCTTGAACTATCTATACATTTTCACATGTGGAATGTTG
>JAKRRZ010001093.1:0-13573 GCA_022627015.2 Podosphaera aphanis
TCTTGAACATGTTCTTTGAAGGAAAGCTTGGTGTCAAGGCGGACACCAAGCCACTTTACGGATGAGCTAGCATCCCTTGAGACGCCGTTAATTGTCAGAGTGGGAGGGAGCTGACGAGATCTGTGAATATGAAGGATCTCCATCTTGTTATCAGCCAACGAGAGACCATTCTGATTGCACCACTGGGTGACCGTCTCAACCCTGACGGCAGTCAGGCGAGAAGATTCGACGAGGGTTTTTGCCACCGAGAGGATCGCAACGTCATCAACGTATCCAAATGTAGGAAAGCGGTGTTTAAATAGAGGCTCGAGGAAAAGCAGGAACAGTATGGGTGAAGCTGGAGATCCTTGGGGCAAGCCATGTGGGATGTCTAAGAATTCACCAACGAAATCGTCTACTCGGAGGCGAGCTTTCCTGCCTGAAGCAAAAGAAGCAGCCCAATTTACGTATGGAATGGGCCATCCCTGTTCGCGCAAGCGGGCAGAGAGACGACCAGGCTGAATGCTGTCGAAAGCGCTTTCTACGTCGAGAGTAGCAAGAGTGCATACTTGCTTCGCGTCCCACGCCTTCTCGACATCGTGGACAAGACTCTCTACGAGGTCCATGGATGATCTTCCAGGTAGAGCTCCAAGTTGCGTAGGGGATATAATGCGGCTTGATAAAGCCCAGAAAGCGAAGCGTCTTGCCAACAAGCGTTCCAGCCCTTTTCCCAGAACTGGGAGGAGTGAAATTGGACGCCAATTCGAAGGGTTAGTAAGATCATCCTTGTGTGGTTTAGGTATAACCACGACTTCAGCGCGGCGAAAAATACTTGGATGATGACCGTATACTAGGCAGAGACTGTATAAGTGTACGATCCATGTGCGCCATGCTGTCACCTCCCAGATGAGGCGGAGAGCAGACACCGAGAGATGGTCGTGCCCTGGAGTAGAGGATGAAGTACTAAGTAGACAATGTCGCACTTCGTCTTCGTCTATGGAGAGAGGTGCGGGGATCGCTCGTGATGGACATGTATGGAAGTATGTGGACACATCCGGTTCCCTACCTACACGGGCAAGCTTTGTGCGGAAAAAGATATCAGCGCGCTCAGTCGGGGTGCTGTACGTAACACCTTGAAATTGAATCGGAGGGGGGCCAAAGCGACTGGAGAACTTTCGCCATCCGACCACCTTATGGGCCTCCATAATCGAAGACACACTATCCAGCTTTAAGCGTTTATGTTCACGCTTGGCTCGTTTAACAGTTTTACGGAAGGTTTGGTGTGCCTCGCTAATAAGATGCGGATCACCACTGTTGCGCGCGTCAATATATCGTCGGCGTTGGTCAGAGCATTCCTGGTTCCAGTAATCCTTACAAGGCACACAAGCCGGGCGCGGGGGGTTGGCTGTAAGTAGAATGGCTGACAGCGCAGCGATCCCTGAGGAGGCCACTGCATCTATGAGTTGGGAAGTGGGTTCTTCAAAAGGTAGGCTAGGAGGAGCCGTAGCTATGAGAGCTTGGCGGAATATCTCTGTACTTTCGACATTAAACTTGGGAAGCTTCGTTGACAGAAATCGCCTCTGGACTGGAGAGAGATGCACTAAGCCAGATATTGTCTCATGATCAGAAGTTGAGTGAGCCATAGGATCCACTCGAGCCAAAAGACCCTCCATGTTTGTTAGAACAAGGTCGAGGACGTGGCCAGCGCGATGAGTAGGAACTCCGTATGGTACAGCCGACCTTAAAGAATGGTTGTCGATCCATTCGACGAAGCGGCCGGCTCCTGACGAACGAGAAACGTTGGGCTCCCATAATTCGTGGTGAAGATTAAAGTCTCCCACAATTATGGAGTTGGGCTTCACTGGCCAATTAAGGAGTGCGTTGAGACTCTCTGGCATGGGGGCTTGCGGTTGCCGGTAGACATTGATGACCTCCAGCGACGGGGAGCACTGAAGAAGGAGGGCGACAATATCCGGTGACGATCCAGTGTCCAGCTGAATAGGGCGCAGGTTTGATCCTTTCCGAATGTACGTAAGTACGCGCGGGCGCGCGAGCTTCCAGTCTCGATTGGGAGGAGTGAAGATGACGTAGGCTGGGTGGGACTTGGTTACGTTCTTGAGGTTTATAGTTTTTGTCCAGGGCTCCTGGACAAAGATCACATCATACTTGCCTTGGAAAGCAGCTTGTAAAAGTATGAGGTGAGAAGATCCACCACGACCGACGTTAGCCTGGAGGAAACGAAGGCGAGGCGGGGGATGGCTCCTAAAATGGGCTCTATTGTTCATGGAGACTTAGGGCATTATTAGGTGCTGGCTCGTCCGAATCAACTTCCATAGATCCAAGCGAGACGTTCTCAAGGGCGGTAAACCTGTTTTGGTTGGCTGACAGGGAGAGAGTAGAGGGGTTTGAGTTTCCGGAGGAAGGGGTCGAATTGTCTATGTTATCAGGATAGGAGGCAGCAGAAGCAGCGGCGGCGGTAGCCGCTTCAGCCCGACGGGTCTTGCGGAGCTTGCTACGGTTGCATGAACGGATTTCTGTAATCTCTTTCTCCGAGAGCTGGATAAGTTTGCCCTTGTGAGGGCGAGGGCGGAGAGGGCAGTTAGGGTCATCTGCCGGGTGAGGGCCCAGGCAGTTGATGCACCTGCGAAGATGAGAGCACTCTCCTTGGTGACGTGTAGTGCCGCAGCGGGCGCACAAAGCTTGCATTCGGCAGCGTGAGGATTGGTGAAACCCGTAACAAGCTTCACACTGCGTTACCTTCGGGTTGGGTATATAGCGCCTGGATGGGGCGCTGTCAACGATACGAAAGGAGGGAACTTCTTTTGGAAAGAAGATGACCGCCGTGCGCAAAGGATCGTGCGAGCCTTCATGCTGCGACCAGTGAGCGTTAGATGGAGCGACGCCAGTCTGTGCCTGAGCAATATTCCTGACATCATCGAGCGTTGTAGTGACCAGATTGGACACCGGATTCCAAATAGTGCGTGGTATGCGCTTGACAACATACCCAATGCGATCCTCCACTTGGTGTAAAGATCCAGAGAGAGAGGCCTTAATAGAGTCAGAATTCACTGTCGCCAGTTTCAGTGCTTCTTCTGCCGCAAAGGTGATGCTGAATCCGCTGGAGTTGCGGTTAACAGAGGTGATACCGTCCTTGAGGCCGGGGACAATTTGAATGAGAGCAGACTTGACTGCAGTTGCGTCAGCTCTGAGGAGAGGGGCATCATCAGACAGGCGAAAGATAGCCTTGGGGCCCTTAGAGTTAGCTGTCGGAGTCTGCACCGCTGTGCGGGACGGCCGATTGACGGAGGGACGAGCTGGAGCCGAGGGAACAGAGGCGGGAGGGCTGGCGACAGTTGCTGCCCAGTTACGAGATTGGTTCGACACAGTGACGGGAGGTCGAGAGGGAACGTTATGGCTAGGCGTAGGAAGAGGCCTCGCCGGTTTGTGCAGTTTAGGGGAGTCATGGCGCATGGGGAGCCCGGAGGCAACCGCGAGGAGAAACGCGTCCATTTGCTCGCGCACAAAGGACTGGATGAGCGGATCAGCCTCTTCAACGGCTGACCAAAACTTGTTGTGGAAGGATTGGACCCAAGTAGCTCGACCCTTAGCCACGCGCTGGACAAGCTCGAGCTCTTCAGCGACGCGCTGGGCCAAAGGGGGTGGTTGTCGTGATTTGGCCATCACGAGCGTGATGACCAATCTGAAGGGCACTTGATAGGTATCGAATTAGAGGAATCGAATAGGAAGGAAAGCTGTAGAGGAATGGGGAGACGTGATGATTGGGAGCATAATGTGTGAAAATAATAATCGCGTGTCAAGAATACAATACAGATATTAAAATTAGTGTACGACTAGTATCATGTGAAAGCGCACGCACGTGCATTATTTATAATGCGGGACTGGATATTTACGACACAATTTTCGTTGGAGAATTCTGAGTCTAAATGCAAAATCAAGGATCAGTCAGCTGTTTGCACTTATAGAGAGGATTAGTCAGCTTTTTGCAATTTACAGAGGTTTTTTCTAAATGCAAAACCAGTCTAAGTGTAAACTTTTTTTCCACCGAGGGTTTGCATTTAGACAGGTTCAACTGTATGTACTTCGGGAATGGCTGGAATCCAAGCCCAGACCTACTTGTTCTTTTTCCGGAACAAGACAATAAGCCCCAGGCCCGAAGGTGGACACGCCGTACTCAAAAGATGAATTTCAGCTGTGATGAAGGAACTGTCGCCCGCTTGGACTTCGACCCAACTGGCATTGTCGGATCAAATCAACGAGATCAAGATTAAGCGTGCAAGGGCATACGACGGCTCGCGTGCAGGAATTTCAGGAGAACTGTCCTACGAAATCCTAGACCGATTTTCTCACTCTGCCCTCCATGAAACCTGAAGATAGGTTAAATATTCTCGGAACGAGGAACAGTGTACGCGAGATGGACAGAGACTCAATCGTACCGGACAGTCAGCAAGCCAATGAGTTTTGCCTAACCGGCATATCACCCAGGAACTCATCCAGAAACTGATGTCCCAAAGTCGTGGCTTTACATTTCCAGATACTTGACTCTGGCAAAGTCAAGCTAATTCATTCTTATACACGTAGGTCTAACGACCAACTATTTACATCCACATCGACCTTTTGTTCGTCTGCTGCATAAATTCCAACGGTTTATACCCGATCCTCCGAATCTTGATCCTATGGTCAGATAATTGCGTCGAAATGAGGAAGTTGAACGCCGTGCTTGTGGATCCAAGGTTGGTGTACTCAACGTATCCAGGCACCTGCCGCACAGACCACCCTGATACGTAATCCAACCCTCAAATATGTATAATAGTTTATGGGAGATGGAGAAGAAAAGTAATCAATATACAATCTTTAGAATTCACCGAATCAAACATTTAATTGGTTGAGGATCTAATTGCCTCGCGGTACCCGAATTCTGAAGATCAGGAAGACACATGCTCATGCTAGAGCGCACAGTAGGCAGTGCGCCCCTCGAACTGACTGTATTCCTTTCCGTCAAAACTTATGTGCAGATAGGTCGAGTAGATAGTAAGTAGAAAGTCTATAGAATAGTAGAGATAAGTGGAACGTAAAATGGCATCAACCAGTGATGTGAATTATCATATAATCTTGATATTTCCCCTCAATCTCCTCGGGCTTGTTCTATATATCATACATGAAGACTAATCGCTCAAATTTAAAGATAGCTGTAAAACATAGAACTAGACTCTGAAGATTATGACATTATCCAGTCCTAGCACTAACTTAAACACTACTACCTGAATGTATCGCATGATCTTGAATAAGGTGGAGACCTGTTGTGAAGTTGCAGACTTGAAACTCCTTTGGACTTAGTGATGTTTGAGTAGCATTGACTCAGGTCTGACTTATTGTCATACACTTTCCAACACGAAACCGCGCTATCAGTCTTTGTTGTGCATAGCGACATTGGATTTGTGCAGTGTACAATATAAGAACCATCGGTCGGATGGTGTAGTGGTATACCATCCAGGCCGGTCTTCCAAGTAGGGTTTGGGTAGCCTGAACATCTACCCCACTCGAGACAGAAGATCGCTGGTTCGACCCCAGCAGACCTTACCTTACTGAGGGAAGCTACGGTGATGATGGTGGCATGTCTGGATAACTCAAGGTTTTTTGAGAGGTTTCCCTTGAGTGAGTTTCACGGATGGTAAAGTTCGGTAGGGGTGAAGGAAAAGCCGCCTGCCACAACCGTAGTGATTCTTGCAAATGATATCCGAGGCATGATGTTCATCACAACTATATCATCGTTGTATCTGACTGAAGTCGACACCTGCGTGGGCCACAAGGCGCCAGATCGGGTATAAGAAATCAAAAAAAAATATAAGAACCATCCTATGCTGCTAGGGTAAGAAGGGCACAGTGGGGCCAGACCTCGCTTCAGGGGTTAACCCCTACTAGTGGGTGTACTAGACAAGGAGCTGATACTGCTGCCTGATGATTCAGAGTGTCTATGATTTCCAAACGATAACCTCCACAGAGCTCATCTCAATATCGACTTTGCGACGACCATCATTATCACATTTTCATTAATTTTGATCTTGAAAACTCCATACTTATTTCGCCTATCATACACAGATTTTTTGTCAGTAAAATTAGAGGTATGTTAACATGCAGGCTGACGATTCAGTTGGCTGAGTTGTCTTTAAAATAGATGGACCAACCTCTAATACCCCCTTCCACGCCCTCATCCAAACGTTTAAGCAGAGATCAGTGCATAAAGGTGAATATTTAGGCAAGAGAATGATACAGAAATATTAAATAGCATAGATTAAAGCGCTTCACGACGCTGGCATAAATCAATCAAAAATTGCAGCCCAACTCAACATTTCGCGAAAGCAAGTTGGTAACTCTCTTCGCCGTGGATCAGTGACACCCAAGAAAGCTCGTGGTCGAAGTCCACCGCTTTCATCCGAAGATGTCGATAAGATTGAGGAATTTATCAAAGAATCTCCTGAAAACCGACAAATGACCTACTTTGAACTTGCAAATTGACCGTTCAAGCACTTGGGCGTGAGTGAGAGAGTGATAAAGTGATAAAGAGTGAACTTGAGAAAAGGGGTTTAAAGCGCTACACAGCGTTGAATAAGCCTACTACATCTCCTGAGATTAGAAGGAAGCGAAGAGAATGGGCAGAAGCCCGCATCGATTGGACTCTTGAGCAGTGGATATCCATCCTTTGGTCAGATAAAACTTGGGCAACAGATGGCCATCATTCGAGACGCTGGGTTACCAGAAAGGTTAGTATCTTACTGTCCAGCTTGGATAACTCACCAAAACAAAAAACTTTATCAAGCCAGGGGAGGAACATAACATTAATTGTATTGTTGAGACAATCAAGAAGAAGATTGGTTGGATGTTTTGGGCGTCCTTTGCGGGGACTGAAAAAGGTCCCTCTCAGTTTTGGGAGAAGGATTGGGGGAATATCACTTCCTCAAGCTATTCTGAGAGGATAGTACCTCGTTTAGACGGTATGACTAGATTTAGACCCGGGCTTTCTGTCATGCAGGACAACGCTCCTCCCCACGTTGCCGCGAGGACGATGGAAGAGTTCGAGAAGAGGTCAATCACTCCTATTGATTGGCCCCCTTATTCGCCCGACCTCAACCCCATAGAACACGTCTGGAAAATCATGAAAGATAAGATTGAATACAAGTATCCGGATTTGAATGGGGGCAAGCGGGGGTCGTCAGATCAAATTCGTGCGATCGTGAAGGAGGCGTGGGATTCTGTGAGTATACAAGAACTCACAGATCTCATCGAAAGCATGCATGACAGATGTCAGGCCGTAATCGATGCCGACGGAGGCCCAACTAAGTATTAGTCTCTAGATTCTTTCCGCCATATTTGTAGATTTTGTAGTTAGATAATCAAAATGTTCAAAAGAGGCTTAGTTCTAGGAGCTCGCTTAAATGTGCAAAATCAACCGTATGGTAAAATCACCATACAAATTATCCTTGCCATTTCATTAAAGCGGGGCACGCCTTTCTTAACTAGGACTAACGGACCCACTAAACACCCCTGTTTTGGACCCACTGTGCCAAAATTACCCATGAAGCATAGTATGTAATTAGGCCAAGGATAGCTCTAGCCGCATCGGTGGTATCAGAACCTCAACAACGCCGATTTTTTTTTATAAATTTAATTAAGTTGCATCATCACCAGAACAAATCAATCATGGCCAAACGGAAAGCAAATAATTCGAATCAGATAGAATCTATCAATAAAAAGTCCAGGATTGAGACCTCTAAAAATCAGACTAAAATAATTCCACTTGACCAAAGCAACAGTGAGGACGATTCCGAGGGCGGGGTCAGTTTACAAGGTTTGGGATTCAAAATCAATAAAGATTTCGCCAAAAAATTTGAACACAACCGAAAGAGAGAAGAACTGCAAAAATGTACGTAGAAATTGATATGCACCTGCTAGTAGCTTGCTAAACATATGCGTAGTAGAAGAGAAATACTCTAAAACTGATCATCAGAAAAGAGAAAAATATGGTGACAAATATGACGAAGATTCCGAGTCCTCAGATGATGAGGAGGAAGACGAGGTTGGATTTCTAGCCACAGAAGCATTGGATGCTCAAATTTCTGCAACTTTACAAGCCATTCGGTCCAAAGACCCAATCGTCTACAATGAGAAATTCTCCTTTTACACCCCCATAGAAGAAGAAGAAAGGATTAATGAAAACGGATCCGATGAAACTAAAAGGCATAAGCCAATGTACTTGAAAGATTACCACCGGGAAAATTTGCTCAAGGAGCTTAGCAAGCAAGAAGATGAGAATAAGAGTGAAGAGGAAGCTTTGCCAAAAACATTTGCACAAGAACAAGAAGCGCTACAAACGTCTCTAGTAAAAGAAATACACGCTGTTGCTGACGAATCTGATGCTGATGAGGATGGAGGGAACTTTCTAGTCCCGAAGAAAGGTGTCAAATTATCAAAAGATGTTCACCCTTCGAGAAAGCCTAATATTCAAACAGAGGTCGATGTTACCAATGCTGAAAGAGATCCTGAGACTTTCTTATCGAATTTCATGGCAGCTCGTGCTTGGCTCCCAACCAATGGTGCTCGCTTCCAGCCTCTTGAGTCTGATGATGAATCAGAAGACGAGCGTGCTGAAAAATTTGAAGCTGCTTATAACTTACGCTTTGAGGATCCTGCTGGTAGTAATGAAGTGCTAAAATCCTATGCTAGAGATGTTGTTGCCGCAAAATCAGTTCGTCGTGATGAAAAAAGTGGACGAAAGAAAATACGTGATGCGCAGCGGGAGAAAAAAGAACTAGAGAAGCAGATCAGAGACGAAGAAAAGGCGCAGTTGAGGCGCTTAAAGATTGAAGAAATGGAAGAGAGGCTAAAAATGATAAAAAAAGCAGCCGGCTTCCGTGAGAACAGTTTTGACCAAGAAAAAATAATGAAACTATTAGATGATAGCTGGGACGATGAAAAGTGGATGGACGAGATGACAAAATACTTTGGAGAAGATTACTATGCCGATCACGAGTCAGACGGAGTATCAGATACAGAATCTAAACGTGGTGGGAAAAAGAAAATAAGGAAGCCAAAGTGGGACGATGATATCGATATCAAAGATATCCTTCCAGAATTCGATGATGAAGTAGTAGAAAAAGTTTCGCTTTCGGACCCGCACTCTGATTCTGAGGTTCTAGATAAAGTAGAGACTCAAAAGGAACGAAAGCATGATAAGCAAGCCAAAAAAAAAGAGGCGCGCCTTGAACGCAAGCGTATCGAAGAGCTCGTCGACAACCGCCTGAATCTTGAGATTGCCCCTAACTCAAAACAGCCAAGCCGATTTCGATACCGTGAAACTTCTCCCGTCTCTTTCGGTCTAACTGCACGGGATATACTTTTAGCTCCAGATACCTCATTGAACCAATTTGCCGGGTTGAAGAAAATGGCCACCTTCCGGGATCCAGAAAAGAAGCGGAAGGACAAGAAGAGCTTGGGCAAAAAGGCTCGTCTCAGGCAATGGCGGAAGGAGACCTTTGGAAATGAGGATGGTCCCGAAATCGTTATCGGGCCTGATGCTCCTAGCGAAATCGTCGATCCAGAGATCCCCAAGTTGGCTAAGAAAAAGAAGCGGTCCCGAAAGAATAAACAACGGGCAGAGGTGTCTGAATAAGTGTGTTGCTCTACCCCTGACATGATGATGCTTAAGAACTCAAGCTGAACCTCTGCGATGAATTGTCACTCGCAACTTTATGTAAATAGTAAAAATTGGTACAAAAACTAATTGCAGAATATGCAGTTTTCACTAATCTTAAATAAATTTTCAGCATAGACACATCGATTTTTCACATTGATAGACGAGAATACATTGATTGTCGCCATCGTCTATTTTTTATGTCTACTCCTTTGATTAATTACGTGTAGCTTTTGCTACAAAGGTATACACACAGGACCTCGAGTTCTCGTGACACTAATTCCTACCCGACGCACTAACTAGCTCCATTTAGAAAATTATCTGTCGCCTCAAAGAGCTATAAGCAAGTAATTATGGTGTGGCAAGAGGGGAACGAGGAAAAATGGAGTATATATATGTGTGTGTGTGTGTAGTATTTATCATCTGATGTGGGCGGCCAGGCCACATCCCCTAGGGATATATAACGTATGAAGGATATCTAGAATACATGATCCTCCAAGCTACAGCAGTGCCCATGCGGTGCCTGATTCTCCCCCATATCTACGTTTGAGCCAGCTAGTTACATCCGGTCACATTGGTAGGAATGTATCCACCAAGACCCGAAGGCCACGGGCTGAGGGAAGCCCTATAGGGGAACTCAGTAGGAAAAACCTTGGTAGGAATACTTCTGCCAGTCCTCCTGTACTCATTTTCGACGAGCAGCCGCAGTCGTCGACATTAAGCTATGTAGGAATCGAGCCTACCGCTCCTAGAAAGCCCAACCAACACCTCACTACTTGTGCCAATAGCCTATTGTAAGTGATTTTGATCAGTAAAGCCTTCGCCCCACCTTTCTGAGACAGTCGGGGGAGTTCATAGTTGAAAGGGTGCTGGGGATAGTGATGATGAGACGAAGCCGACCGAGACTCGCGTAGGTGAATGGGGATCCTGAAGGAAATGACAGCGACTCTTCTTGGCTGTTTACAGCCGGCACCGCGTGAAGGTGAAGAGTTCAACTTTGCCAACCAGTGAACTATATGTTTCTTTAATTGATGTTGGGCTTATAGATGAGTCACTTGACACTTGTGTTCATAAAAAAATTGGCCTTTTTCAGCAAGCGGCCGTTATTTAAAAATTGTCCTTCGCGGAAAGTGTTTCAGTTGTTTTCGAGTTCATCCAGCGATGGTTCGAAGAGAGCTTTGGCTAGACTTACTCATCTCAACGATAGTATGTCCTGACTGGGCGTGAATGATCTTCATGGTTTTCTGAGATAACCCCGAAGTAGGTCAGCGTCTTTCATTACAAGCCAAGGGTTCCGCAAGATTCCACAAGTTTTTTTTCGTGGGTATCATTGCCAACCCGAGTGATCTCGTTGCTGACGCGACCGATCCTTCTATCTTCCTCGTGGTCAGTCTTATTAATTTGGGCCTGAAATACCTGGTGGAATCTAGCATAAGGCTCTTGATCACCGCTCTAGCAATTTTAACTTTGGTTTTGCGTCTCGGCAGGTGTATAGGAATCGAAATTTCGAAGCACATGAAGTCTGGCAAATATCTCTACTAAGGTACAAATTTAGATCAGGCTCATTTGTTTATGGTACAAAAACTCAACAATTTTCAGTTTTCAGCTATGGATAGGTCGATGGTTCTTGATCTAGCCTAGAAGTTTGTCTGGCCGTGTAAAGTATTTACACGATTTTGAGCATCAAGCACAACAGCATGTTTGGAATGTTCTGCAAAACTGTCACAGTTATACTTATTCCGTGGATATGTTGCCTAGTGAGTTTTTTGGTGGGAAAATTGACAAGTCCGTTCACGGCTGGACAGTCGTCCCTGGCGTTTTCTCTGATTAATTCATTGACGCTGTAGAGGTTTTTACTTTTCAACCGCTCTATCAACAAACACCTGAGATCCCTCTCGATCTTGTGGGAGTTCAATTTTTGAGTTTCTTCATCTAATCATCAAATTGTTGTGTTTTTTTTTCCGAGAGTGGAGAATAAAACATGATTGTCTGTCAGGAGACAATAACTTTCGTATTTTCCACTATTGAGTGCAGTGATAAATTGTCAAAGTGAAGGAAGTGAAATACTAGGTATTTGATGAATTCATACGAAAGCTTGAAGCTTTGGCTAATGAAAGTCAGCTAGATCAACCAGCATCAGCTGTGAAGCGAAGGGTGATATTTGTCTTGATGAAAAACAAACCCATAGGAAAACCCTCAAAGTTTAGGCATGGAGCAATACCACTTCCTTCGAAATTAATGTTGTGATAGGTAATTGGCAGTAGAGTATCATTATTATATTGTGGAACGATTGAAACTCAGATCAATTTTCAAGAGAAGAAAAGAATTGATTGTCCCCGTCCCCGTCCCGAAGGACCTAACCTGTTCTTAAGTACAAGTTCACTCGTTCTCTCGTCGATGGCCTTCTATCCAACTAAGTAATCTCCCCATCCCGTCTTACAAACAGAACATATGTCATCTAATTTTACATATCGAACAGTGTTGAAAATTGACATTACTATATCTTGCATATAGTACCAAGCATTCTTGTTACTACGTCTATCCATCTTATCAGGTTATATTCTACCGAAAATTTCAATATATTTATTATCAGTTTATCATCAATTCTTCTATTTGCAATCATTGAGATATCTTACATTATCGGTCTAATCGCCGACACTGATTCCGCATTATATACAACCCAAATTATACCCTATAATTTCAACAGGTTATGAGCCCGGTGCTCTCAGTGAACTTTCAAAAGATTATCTCAAATGGCTTCCAACAATACGTTCTTCCTGTCCATAATTAACGATGTCACAACTAGGAACGTCAAAATTTCAAACATCACCAAACTTGCTGGCCAAGTCAACTACAATACTTGGGTCTCAACTATGATAATAGTTTGGCGAGCCCTCAATGTTTACGAACTAGTTGTTGAAGGACGAAAACCTCAAATCAATGACTCAGCCGAAGAAATAAAAGCCTTGGAATCCCTTAAAAATCATGCTCTGACAGTTTACCTAGAAGTGGTATCCCAAGATCTTCTCGACAGAATTATACAGCTAGAAGATCCTCACCAAATGTGGACCTACCTCAAACAGCAATACCGCAGGTATACTTCCTTTGCCCTTGTTTCTCAAATGCGAATGCTTATTAACCTTGTCAATGCATACGATGCATCTTCATCCATCTCAGACTATATCCTAGCCTTTGAATCTGAATGGATGAATCTACATAGAATGGCAAAAGCATCAACTGATCCATACCGTGTATTCTTGTCCAAATTTCTCGAAGAAGATAAAGCAAAACGAGACTTTCTTCTTGCCTTACTAGCAGAACATCACGAGAATATAGTTGACAATATTACTACCAAAGATGACTTCTCTTTTACCGAAGTTAAGCAGCGACTTATAAACATAGACCATCAGAAAAGCCAGACCTCCCAAGTTGCTCTTATTACCAAAGAAGACAACAGAAAATTTAAAATCTCAAAACATCAGTCACAATACAATCCTAATCAATGCAATTGGTGCAAAAAACATCATCCAGGACGAAATTTAGGACATTCTTGGAACAACTGCAAACGCCTAAAAGAATTTAAAAAGAAAATCGACCAAAAAGATGTTGGAAGCAAAGATGAGGCTCACGTTACAAGCTCAAATGATGAAGAGGTCATATACTATCCATTTTACCTTGATACCTGTGGAACATCTCACATGTGTCCATATCCAGATCGATTTGAGACTCTCTCGACTTGTACCGGACTTGTAACCTCAAGCTCAGGTCAAGGTATGTCGGTTAAAGGAATAGGAACTGTAGTGATGGACTGCAAGTTGTCAGATGGATCTATCTCGTCCTTTCGTCTAGTTGATGTTTTGTACGTTCCCAAGTTGCATCGTCCACTCT
>JAKRRZ010001094.1:0-13556 GCA_022627015.2 Podosphaera aphanis
TTTATAGTACATTTATAGTACATTTATAGTACATTTATAGTACATTTATAGTACATTTATAGTACATTTATAGTACATTTATAGTACATTTATAGTACATTTATAGTACATTTATAGTACATTTATATATAAATGTTTATTACTCTACGGTAAAGAAAAGAATGTGTAAAGCAAATAACTACATGTACCAGTACGTGTTTTGAGCGAAATACAGAACAAATAAACAGAGCTTGTCCAAGTTGCAAAAACTTGCCTAATTTCGCACCCTAAGTGGACGTTGTGAACTATTAAAGCAATGTCCAGACTTACCGCATATACTGCACTTTGGTGTAGCAGGCTTGCGTCGCTCTATTAATCCCTGATAGGGTGGCAATTGCGACCCCGTTGAAGACTGAGGCTCGGCAGATGCTGGAATTACTGCCTGAATCGTCTTACAGGTAGAAGCTCGTCATGAGAACGATCTCTTCGTACGCTTACGTCTTGCCTTTTACCTTGACGCCTACGAGGGATAACTGGAGGATCGAGAATGCGACGTAAGTCTTCCTCCCTTTGGGATAGGGGTATTTTAGTGAGATAACAGTGCGGATCGATAGAGCGCATCTCAATCATCGTGCCGTTGGCATTCAAAACGTCGACTAACCAATGCTAGTTTGGGAGACCGTTATGCTTCGTGAAAATTCCATTACAAGTCCAATTGACAGCCAGAGGTATCCTCATCATTTGGTATATTTTGATGCCCATCATGAGTCCCTAAGAGAGCATCTCTAGCAACAATTTCTGGAGTAATTAACCGTTGAGTATTTCGATAAAATCACAGGGAAAGGGACCTCTCCCATCAATATAGATATCTTGAATATTGTGGAGTGTTGCTGATAGCGCATTAAAGTTTAGTTCAGCCATGGTAATTTCGAGTTCAAAAAGTGAGGCGAGGTTAGAGAGAGGGAGACGGAGAGGGAGATTTGCAAAAGTTTTAATTATGATTCTTAGACTTGCTATTCTAAACGATGCATGTCAACATAATGTTATGTTTACTAAAGACAGGCTCTGAGTTGTTATAGTAACTATTATACTCTTTGACAAAAGTGACCCAATTTGGAGTAGCGCAGAGAATATTTAACTAGGTCGCTGATCAGTGCAAATTTGGTTAGCGTGGAAGCGCAATCTGTCGGCAGGGACGTCCAGCTAGCTCTCGGGACAGTCCGTTCAGCACATCCGACCTGAGAACTCACCTTTTTTTAAAATCATTCTTGTGTAATCAGCCTTCAGGCTATGACACGAATGACCCTGATGCGGTACATGGAGCGATGTTTCAACATGACATAGGGGGCACTCACACCGAACATCATTTGAAGACATAACTCGAAGTCAGGTGCCTTACAGCCCTTTCTACCCTCAACCGTATATGTCTGCCGCAGGAACGCATTTCAGCCACTCATGGCTGTCTGTGTGCCTTCGACATCGTCACATACATGACCAGGCGGGAAATGTGGTGTGAGGGTCTTGCGGGATTCGAACCAGCTTTCTCCTGTCTCAAGTGGGGCATGTGCCTCGGCTACCCAGACTCTACTTGGGAGAATGGCCCGGACGGTGTACCACACCACCATCCGACCGAGAACTTACTTATCCCTGCTGGATTGTGCAAGTGGATTTCAGAGTAAATATCGCCGTGGCAAATTATTTTAGTTTATCCGCACCCAATCTTCATTATGTGGACTCCTTTGAGCACTTCCGACTAACTTCATCCACATGAGGGTGCTGAAATAACAAATAAGGGCGTTTGTTCACAAATTATCGTTACAGATGTAGTACGTCACGTTTTTTGTTTACGAAGCCGAGTACTGGCTGTAGTGTGAGGCTATATGTGCGGACTTAGGATTCCGCCGTCAAATCATTTCTCCACATTTGATGAGCTAATCAGATCGAATATGAGGCTTTATCAGACTTTATACTCGCGGGGTAACGAATATTGAGATACAGGAAGCAGAAATAGTCGTAAAGAAGTCAGCCAGTAAACAAGCCGGTCCAAAAATGACCCCAAACGTTTCCTGATGCGTTCGTTTCAGCTTGTACTGCTACGAACACTAAATAATTATAGTTTAGCAACACTCATAAAGTCTCCAACGCCGAGGGCCATGGCCTTAGCGCTATGCGTAGTATGAGGAGATAACGAGAGAGACCAGCGCTGAAATGGGTAGTTCGTTCACTGCTCCTACGTTGAACAATCATTGTCGTCATTACTTGTGCCTCCGGAATGTCCAGGTGGTCGGTAGGCCTGTTGAGACTGGGTCCACGGAGGCGGGAATTGATAAATCTACATCCAGCCTTCCACCTCGGCCTTTATTACCACGCATCTACAACTGCAACCGTCCCCGTCACAAGTTCTGACGCTCTACCGACTCTGCGGAGCGTGTTTTTCCCTACGACAGGTGCGGCGTATCTCCGACGAAGTTCCACTCCTAACATGAGCACCATCCACAAACGCACGTCACACTCGGAACAATCCCACCCGAAGGGCGGCGATGCCTCCTTGACCATGTCGAAAAAGGAAGATGCGGGCACTCGCATAACTCGTCTAGGACTTTATTCCAACCTCGGGATGGCGATTGTCAAAGGGGTGGGGGGATATACCTTCAATTCACAGGCCATGCTCGCAGATGCCTGGCACAGCTTGACGGACATAGCAAGCGATCTACTGACACTGGCAACAGTATCGTGGAGCTCCAAGCCACCGACAGCCTCATTTCCAACAGGCTTTGGTAAGATCGAGAGCCTGGGCGCCTTGGGGGTGAGTGGCATGCTGCTTATTGGAGGTAGCTTGATGTGCTTCAATAGCTGTAATATTCTCTACGCCCATTTCTTTCTAGATTCTGCGGCTCAGGCAGCGGCTCATGCTCACGCTCATGCTCACGGAGCCGTGGATGGCCCCAGCCTACATGCCGCTTGGCTCGCTCTAGGGACTGTTCTTTTAAAGGAATGGCTGTATCATGCCAGTAAGTGCGCTATCACGTCTGTTCAATTCACAAAGTTGACCTGTACTCAGCAATGCGAATTGCTAAGAAAACTAAATCATCTGTGTTGGCATCCAACGCGATCCATCACAGAATTGATTCTTTGACTGGCGTCGTCACCTTATTCGCCATACTTGGTGCCAACTTTTTGAGCGAAGCGACATGGCTTGACCCTGTCGGTGGCTTCTTAATATCATTGCTTGTAATAAAAGGTGGCTGGGGAAATACGGTTTCCGCACTAAGCGAACTGGCAGACAAGGGAATTGAGAATGACATCAAAGACTCCGTGAGACACAATTTACAGAAAGCCTTGGAGAAGCTCCATGATGGGTCCAAGATTGAGCTGCGGGAGGTCGGTGGTGTCAAATCGGGTCAGAATTATTTGGTTGATCTTCAACTCGCAGTCCCGTCGACTTGGACAGTTGAAGAGCTGAGCAAAATTGAAAATGAGTTGCGCGAAATACTTGGGCCGACCGTCCAAGGCTTACGACGGATCAAATTTCGATTTGTACCCAGCGAATCTAAGTCAAATCTCCTCGATGAGTTTATACCACCCTCTTCAAATCAGGATGTCGAAGACAATGATGTTTACATTATAAAGAATACAATTAGAACTGGAAACGCTACTGAGCATAGTAATGACAAGAATTTAGAAAGGGATAAGGGTGCGAAAATTATTTGAACAAAAATCATACGAAATTCTCAAGTGACGAGATCACATGAGGAGCACGGCGTTTAATTGAGATTTTTTAGATTTTATCTGGTTGTATTAAAGGTCAAGGGGTTTCATTTATGGTAACGCTAAAAATAAAGTCATAGTCCAGGACTCTTGATATTTGTCACTGCATCCAAGTTTATGATAGATGGTTGATCAATATCATTTTGCTATATTTGAGGCTAAGTTTCATAGAATGATGAAATAACTTCTTCAAAGTCAAGATTCCACTTCTCAAAAATATCAGAGAAGTCGTGAAACTTCAGGTAGGAAATTAGATGCTCTGCCATAAAGTGTAGAGGGAGCTCTCGAAAGATAGGAATCCAATCTGGAGCTTTCTGGGGATTAGTGACACCGCTGCCATACAACAAGGAGAAGAAAGGCCGCCTAGGTTCCTCCTAAAGTGCTCCATGAGGCTGCTCTAGTTGAGACTCAAAGGATTGAACTTAGCCATTCATCTCATCTATCTAATGCTCATTCTAACTCCGTTAGATGTAACTTGGTATTGATCAAAGCTCTTATTGTGAGTACGTCCACCTCATCGGATAACAACTAGCTGGCTACGCTTTAAGGAATTCGACAAGTTAACAAAAACCTTGCTTGCACCGACTTTAACCTATTAAATTGACCTGATGATATGTTGCAGGGATTGAGAAGCACCCCAAGAGGCGATAATATGAAGAGATGCAGCTAAAGAATTTAGCGATACACTTGTGCTTAAATTTAGTACATACAGGGCGGATAGTCTTCGCGTAAAAAAGCAGACCGAATATATCCCTCAAAGAGAATGGCCGTTTGTGTTCACTGGAGCCTGTAAATCACAGATCAGCATAGTGGAACGAAGAAATAAAAATATTTACCAAGTCGCTATGATGGCCCTGGATGAAAAAGACCTGGAAGAGAGATTCAAATCAAAAAGGACTATCTTTATTAGTAGAGTCCCCTTCGATTCATGGGGGTACAAAATCTCCATATTATATTGCGATCTAGTGTGTCAACGCAAAATGAGTGTCGAAGCTCTCAGCTACATGGTGTACTGAAACGCGACGTTAGTCTTGATTATGTTCAAGAGATAAAAAACCAAAACAAGAAAGAGTTACTTACTAATGAGAAGATCGATGTGTGCTTAGTACAATATAATTTTAGTCTTCACATCGGAAACAAAAATGAACCGAGGGAATATAGCAAGAAGTCACTCCCGAGATAATAAATGAAGTTTTGACGACATTAAAGTTCAGTATCCCTTTTTGGGCAACTTATGAAATAAGCGCGGTCGACTACCCCGGATATAATTTTAGAATATAATGTGATGAGCTCCGGAAATTCTTCATTTCGGTTTCCCTTTTGCTCGAGACATAGGTCCCCAATTCTCCCTAGGATTGCGTTGATAACGGACTAATTTATTTCTATCCTTTTCAGAGCCTAGATTTTCATCAAAAACGATCTTTCCTGGTCCTTCAGCTTCAGTTCCAGAATCTCTTATCTTTTTCTGTTCTTCACTAAGTCCTAGGCCTAAGATCGTCCAGCCTGCCGTATTCTCAAGGATGGAAGCTTCTTTTACTGGTGATTTCTCTTTTACCCAGGCTCGCATGACCTGCCAGATCAAACTCCATGGCGCATCAGTTTTGATACATCCACCCTTAGTATGACTGCGAGTAACACGGTATCCAAGATGACGTAAGGCTCCGCGAATAGCATTCTCATGAGGCGTTACAGTGTGTACTACTTTACTGAGGTTGGGAAGCATGAAAAAGAATGGAGCAGGATCAATGGCAGCGGGGCCTGTGATAAGTGATTGTGGATCGGGAGGAGTGGGTGAGGCACGTTTTCCGTCAGTCGTTGATGAGACTGTAGTTGAGACGATGGGAGAGAGACACTCTTCTAGAGCTACGGTAAGCATTCCCTGAATCCTTGGTATAGTCTGATAAATCTCCTTATCGGCATCTTCAAGACTATTGAGGATTTGTTGTATGAATTCTGGACTATGTATGGGGCCAGCATACATCGGGCCTCCAACATGTGTTTTAAAGCCACATTCAGCACAGGTTTCCTTAGCGGAAGGACCCTGTTCAAAGCCATGCTTCCACATTTCGTTACCTTTTTTACTTGTAGTATATTTATTTCTACCTAGCATCTGGGTTGTCCATGCCCCACAGCCACTATCACAGTTGTAAACCATCATAGTTTTGCCAGCAAGGAATTTCACGTGTGATGCTGATTTATAAATCCGCACAAACACTCGTGCATAGAAGTCTATCGATAACGATAGTAGCGGAGTGATTGCTAGGCCGTAACGTGCTGCCGATGTAGCTATAGAATGAAGGATAAGACGGAGGCCCGCCTCATGAGAGAGTGAGCCTTTCATCGGTACTCCGCCGTAGAGAGCGTAACATTTCTCTGGCCAGCCATTTGAGGCCCATACAGCGGCATCAGTACATGTTACGCAAAGCAAGCCTCCGTCTTGAACAGCTTGCACAGCTGCGTCCATAAATGGAGCTGCCGTTCCGTAAGGATCAAGATCAATAACGCTGTATTTCGAAGGCTTTGTACAGCAATTTGAAGGCTGGGGCGCATCGACAAGATTGTACATGTGTGAAGCTGCGTTACCGGTTGAAACTTGTATCTTTAGATTGAGCTTGTTATGCTCGATATTTAACTTGATTTGTTTCGTCGCTGATGGCAGTAGATCATTAGCAGTTATGGAAGTGACAAAGGGTATTTCTTTGGCATATCGGAGGGCTCGTAATCCGGTAGCAGAAAGTGCATCAAGGATAGTAAAGCAGGGATAGGATGTCGTAGTCTTTTTTTCGTTGGATTTTACTTGTGTCTCATCTATCTCCATTGCGTCTGTTGGCTTTGCCATAGAAATATCCTCCTCTGTTGACTTTAAGGTTCCAGGATTCGGCACTTCTTCCAGAGATTTTATCTCCGTGAGTGGTGACCCTGATAATTTCTCTAGAATACTGTTATTTCTTTCCACGTTGTTAGTACCCGAAATAACGGTACCCGACGTACCGGCTTTGCTCGAAATCTCTAGTTCTGGTACATCTGATACATCTTGCCCTCGTTTTCTCTTCCTGGCCGTTTTCTCTCCTCTACCACACAATTTCTTGGTTTGTTGCTCTTTCAGTTTTTCTCCAAAAGCCCTGATCGCCAGAACGCTCAGATCGCGATTGAATTGTTGTATGGGGTTGTAAAATACGTCTTGAGTCTGAGACTCTCCCTTTGGTGTCTGTTGGGGTACTTTTGCAGCCTCTGCCGGGACTAAAATGTATGCCAGTCCCTCCTTTATAGTAGCGTATTTTTTTCCGTCATGTTCAATACACTGACCAACAGCCGGAGTAGCGTTGATGTCCATTGTTGTGAATAGGCAATTTTTGCGGCCCAGAAAGCTTTTCAAGCGAGCAAATTCCTTTCTCTGGAAAATATGTCCTAGTAATAACTTCATGTACTAATACTGTCATTTAGTTGCTCGGGGTTTTCTCACGGAAAATTTGTTCGAGACTCGCCAAGCATCCGAGCCTCCACACTCACGGCGCGGGTCATGACTGTTAATTACTAACTTGACAACAACTCAATACAATTTTATCATTTGGAATTTTATATTTCTTTCATCAATTATCTACAACCAGAACATACTTTGGAAAGCAAAAATTGAGTCTGACATGTTGTGTGGTGGTCTCGGCCCTCTCAACTATTGGGACAATTGTTAGAGCATAGTTTTATCATGGCATCAACTATGAACACAGCCTCGATATGGCCATAAAATACTCAGAATCATGAGGGAATGGATTGAACAAGTTCTCTGCATACCTTTGAATTTATTTTTAACTGATTTTCTTCCTTTCTTATTTCTAAGGCAAAAAAGCTTTTAGAAAACCAGATATTGTTATCACTAACTTGCTCGACGAGGACAAACCAGTGCGAGAAAGAGCTCAGATTTTGGGGTATGGTATATCATCTGTTGATAAGTATCGGATGATTACATTTTTTGATCCCCAAAATCGAAGGCGGGACGAAAATCGAAATTGTCACCCTTAGACAGGCGAGGCATCGACCGTTTGATGGACATGAGCAGAGCAAAAACTGCAGTTGCGGTCATGAAAGAGTTAAATCAAGTAAGAAAAGATAAAATTCCTTCGGGAACCATGTGAAACGAATCGAAAGAATAAGGATCTAAAGCTATCAACAAGAACCAAATTGCGGTGTCGACACCAGCTCACTGGAAAGCTCGTTTGGACTAGCCATTAACCCACAGAATGGGACAATTGAGGATTGGAAAAGAGTGTTGAAATCAAAAGATACTAAAATTAAACGAATTAACGGTGATGGAGTTAAATATACTTGGAAAGCAGATCCGAAAAATCTCTCACTGGAGTCGATAGATGAGACCATCAAGTTTCGAGCCGGTAATGTAATATTCCGGGCTGCAAATCCTGGTATAGGGCTATGAGGATGAAGATAATAACTTGAAGAGCATCTCTTATATTTTCAATCGATTTTTGCCGTAGGCTTTGGACGAAGTTGCAAGCTAACCTGGCCCAGACACCAGAAAGGACTGAATTCCTCAACAAGTTAGCCACTCAATGCACGCTTTTCCTGCTCCAAAGAAATGGTTATCTGATCAGAGGATTCAAACCATAAAATATCCCACTCAATCTCCCAATTCGAATTACATCGAGCATCTTTGGGGACTCGTTAGGAAGCAACTTGGGCGGGACGAAAAAGCATCATGAATGCCTACGAACTATGCACAAAAGTGACGGATGAGAGTCCAGTAGTAGTTATATATGATATCAGTCACTTATTGAGAGTTTGCGATTCAGATTTAAGGCTATATTTGAAGGCCAGAAGTGGTCATGGTGATTGCTGAAATGATGCTCCAACAATTGTCCCACAAGTTGAGAGTGCCAAGACCACCACAAAGCATACTAGACTCAATACTTCTTTCAAAATTATGCTCTGGTTGTAGATAACTGATGAAAGAATCATAAAAATCTTAAATGATAAATTTGTATTGAGTTGTTGTCAAGTGATCCTCAATTATATCAAATCTGGCATTTTATTAGGACAAATACGATCCGCGAGAGATTGTACAACCACTTGTCCATAGAAGCGAACCTTCAACCTTGACCAGTTGCTAAATTTCACGCTCTGTGCTTCACACAACTTGCCGACCTTGACACAGGCAACTTCCTTCCAATGTGACAATGATTAGCACTGGTACCATACGAACGTATCAAGTAACGAAACAGCTACTTTTGAAACATGCACTGAGCAGTCAGTACATATATCGAGAGGTGTGAATACAGAAAGCAAACTACAGTGAAATTGAATGCTTTACCTAACAGTTTGAACTCTGATAGAGTCAAATGTAGACAGACCCGTCAATGAAATCAAAACAGTGTAAGCGCCATCACGGTAATCCGATTTTGGTGGCGAATAGACGAGGAGACAAGTTAGAAGCCTTAAAATATCTTGGGCTTGTCCTATTCTGCGCTATCAATCATTGTAGTCACTGTGGGAACCTAGTACACGTATAATTTAATGAGGAGCTAATAAAATATCTACTTCTACAAAAATAGTTGTAGCATTGCTTACATGTAGTGATCACTATCTCTACGCCAGTTACACCGTATGAAACCTTTTGAATCCCCTGAGACACTCCTGCTCAGATGCAAGTCATTAAACTGATTCATCAACAGAAATACCAAGTCATCATGACTTGGGAAATCGATTTAGATCGACTTAAATAGCATTTGATCTGAATATTCACAGTCCATTAAGATCCATGTATTTTAGTCGTAGTTCTACAGCTCGACTGTGGGCTTCAAGTTCTTCTACTTTGGCCAATTGCATTACTGCAGGGCCAACATTACGCAAACCCTGACAGGTGAGCTGTGATGAAGTGATATATTTTGTGAAAGAGCTGATACTGACACCAGAGTATTGCTTTGCGTAGCCATAGGTTGCTAAAATGTCGAAATTGGTTAATCGAAGAGATAACTCAGAGCACTATTACAATAAAATAAAAGGGGTAAAAAGGCTGATCAGAAAGAGAAAGCAGAGAGTAAACTTACGTAGTGCGTGATTAACACCGGCAGAGTAGTCACCAACACTCTCGGGAGTCCATGATCCAATAAATACACTACCAGCATTTGTGATCAAGGGTAGCACTTTATCTGCTTCATTTAAATGGAGGATTAAATGCTCCGGGGCATATTCGTTACTAAGTGCCATTGCTTCTTGTAGATCCTTGACGACTAAAGTGATGGAGTGCTTGATGGCACCGCGGACGATCTCAACCCGCGGTAGAGACATAGCTTGAGTATTTAATTCAGTCTCGATAGCTTCCAGCTCTGCCTCAGTAAGGTCAATTGCTATAAGAACGACTTGGCTATCGACACCATGCTCAGCTTGAGAGAGTAGGTCAGATGCGATGAAGGCAGGATTGGCGGTTTTATCAGCAACAACTAACAATTCCGAAGGTCCAGCAGGCATATCGATGCTCACACCAGCACTAGTATCATTGGAAACATACATCTTGGCTGCTGTAACGAATTGATTGCCCGGACCGAGGATTTTGTCCACTTTCGCGACGGATTCCGTGCCATAAGCCATAGCAGCTACAGCTTGAGCCCCTCCTGCAAGAACTATAGCCTCAGCGCCAATTTTATGAGCAACATAGATGATTTCTGGTGTAATAGATCCATCTGCCCGGGGAGGAGTGGCAATAATAATCTTTTTACAACCAGCTACCATAGCAGGGACACCTAACATAAGAGCTGTAGATGGAAGCACAGCTGTTCCACCTGGAACGTAGAGTCCAACTCGTTCAATAGGACGGACATAACGTGAACAGACAATTCCAGGCATGGTCTCCACGTGTAATGGCTTGGAGTCTATTTGGGCAGTGTGGAATTTTCGAATGTTTTCGAAAGATATATCAATTGCTTCTATAGTTTCAGAAGGGAGGTTCATAAGAGACTTGGAAAATGGGGCTTTGAGAACCGGCGAGGTAAGAGATGTAGCTTTTTCGAATTTGTGTGTATAACTCAAAAGTATTTGATCACCTCCTTCTCGCACAGATTTGATGATAGGTTCAACAATACCCATTATAGCCTCTGTGGACTTCTGAGATGGTCGCAGTAGCGCGGTACTCAAGGCTCTCTGAGTAGTGGCAGCAGTATCTATACGTTTCATCACGATCCGGGACGGTGAAACTGCAGAATTAGGTTGAGCATTAGACAGATCGGAAGCATTTTTTGCAACGCTCGAATCGAAATTACCAGAGCTGGCCGTTCCTGCAGCCCATGGGCCTTTTGCATCACCTTTTCTCCTCTTGACTTTTAAGCTTTTGGCATCAAGATTCCGCTCGATATCAGCAAGGCTGACTCCAGCACTGATAGCTTTTGTTAAGACAAAATAAATCAAATCTGCTGCTTCAAATGCTACTTCATCTTTTGTTTTTGCCTGACATAACTCCTCTGCTTCTTCCATGATTTTAGCGCATAAGAGCTTTTCATCAGAGAACAAGCGAGCAGTGTATGATCCTGCAGGTGCGGAGTGCTTCCGGGAAGTCAAAGTATTCTCAAGCTTTGCTAAGCCACGAAGATCACCAAAACATGTTGACTGAGATAAATGACAGAATCCTAGACTATTAGTATACTCATATTTTGTGACACTGGATACATGCCTTTGCCTTGTTGCTGAACTACAAACTTCAGACAGTCTAGATCACAATCTAGAGATATCTGAAGAAGCTTTTGAGTATCACCAGAAGTGGCGCCCTTGTACCATAAGCCACGGTTTCTACTTTGATATACACCGGTTCCAGTCCTCAGCGACTCTGCCAAACTTTTCTCGTTGCTGTAAACTAAGCCTAAAGCCTGACCTCTTATATCTGTCACGACAGTGGTTACTAATTTATCTTCTCTATCCGATTTCCAAACTGCAGCAATGTAATTGGGTATCGATACCTTTCCCTGGATTTTAGAGCCAGTGGTGAGACATGAGGTCGGAATTATTGGAATTGCAGAGAATTTCTTTGCAACAGCAATGTATGAATCCAGATTAGACTTAGAACTCATGAGATACACTGGAGAAAAATTCACTGTGGATAGAGTATCTAGATGAGACTCTGCGACTGTCGCATCATCAGGCATATCCAGCAGTAATCCATTTACATCTGATTTCAAAGGAAGAGATTCTTCAGTTGTCTGGACTAAAATTAATCGACTTGAATATGCCGTCAAAGCCTCTCTCTGTGTAGAAGTAACAAAAACTTTGAACACGCCAGCATTGATCAAATTGATAATATCCTCAGTTTTTTCGACCGCTCTAACGTCGGCATATGTTCTAAGCCCAACATTTTCCTCTAGAAATTGGAAAAAGTTGTGAATGTTAGCGCTTGAAAGTGTAAAATGTGCGCATCCGAGGGTAAAAAGCTGTCTTAAGTTGAAATTCTCATCGGATTCTGTCGGCAAATTTGTGAGATCCACGCTTGGAAGAAAAGGAATTGGCGGTACAGAGTCCATGGCGTCTGACTTGAAATTCTATATTTTGGGCTGTGAGAGGAGCAGATGAATTAGCCTTAATGTAAATTGAGAACCAGTGTATGACGCATTGAATTGGAGTTTTTTCTTGCGGCCGCATGGCCGACTGAAGTACTACATAGTACATACTGCATAAATATCTAATCATCACGAACAACTCCAAAAATCTAAAATCTAAAATCTAAAATTTAAATTAAATTTATAATAAATTTATAATTTATAATTTTAAATCTAAATCTATATCTTCATGTTTAAATGTACCTAGAATTATTTTCAAAACGTCTTAATGATATTATTCAGGGCAGAACTACTCGAAAAGTCTTGGTCAGCTCTAAAGTCTGTTTCACAATTTCGACAGTTTTGGTCCGTGCACACCCCACATTTTCAGCGAGCGATAATATGGTTATATGGTGCCATCAGGCTAGACGCACATGTAAATTGCCTCATACGCCAATAGGCCCGGTTTTTTCCACGCTCATTAAAATCAAAATCCACGATGTAAGTTTTATGTGCAAGAAGCTCGGCTACAAAAAACATTTCGCAGATTTTGATTATAATGGGCGTAGAAGAAACTAGGCCTGTTTTAAAATAGCATACTTTGTTTGGCGTCCCGCAAAATTGACCGTTGTATTTAAGGGGCTATCTATAACGATAGCATGGGTGATAATGTGCTTGTTACGATATTTCTTCTAGTCTTGTGTGTTATAATTTTTGTTTGTTTCTATATTTAGGTCCCGGGCAGAGCCCTTCGTCCAATTGGTTCGGGACCGGTGGAGCCGGCGGGGATCATACTCGAGGGTATGCCCAACTCGTTCGCACCTCTTTAGAATATGTACATGCGCATAAAGGCACCCTACGAAACGCCCGAGTCAACTAGAACTCCCTGGTCCCCAAAAAAGATTCCAACCTAAAAGGCCAAAAAGGGAACCCGAACATAAAAAAAGGACAAAAAAAATTAAATATTTACTGAGTCAACCGAGCGTTCCACACACTCTGTTTCCACGATGTCGCTGCCTTCAACGACTTTTATTAAATGCTGCCCTCGCTTCCAGCGGAAGACGAGCTTACGAATAGGTTGCCAACTTATGCTCGGCTATATAGTTTCCGTCCACATATAGTTCCCGTCCACCCTAAAATAACTAGGTACTACATCGAGAATCGCAATTACTTAACAACGATGACTAAATTTGCCATTCTGAACACATAGATTGAAATTTTAGAACTTCTGCTGCCTCCGATGCCCTTTTGGCCTCATTTTCGGCCGCATTGGATTCCTGC